>JAVKPL010004097.1:0-217267 GCA_032173675.1 Gastrolobium villosum
AATTATGCTCAACCTTCACAGAATCAATAAAGTGAGCCTGCTGAGTGGGAAAAAGCTTTTGCTCAGATGGCTAAGGCTTCTAATGAGATGGCTCAACACACCAATGCTTTCATGGAAGAAACCAGAGCCAACAACAAGAACACAAATGCTTCTATTAGGAACCTGGAGAATCAGATAGGCCAGCTGGCAAAACAATTTTCAGAAAGAATTCCAGGTACATTTCCAAGTAATACAATTATCAATCCAAAAGAGGATTGCATGTATATTACAACTAGAAGCGGGAAAGTAGTGGCAACCCCAGAAAAGCCAAACACAAAGATGGAAGCTAAGAAGAAGCTTAAGGAGGTTAAGGAGCCAGAAAATGAAATTGAAAAACCCGTGAAAGAAGAAAAGCCAGTTGAGAAGAAGAAGTTTGAGTTGAGCCATGAGTATGTGATGGCTCAAGCACCTTACCCAGAAAGGTTCAAGAAAGAAGCCTATAATAAGCATTATGACAGGTTTTTGGATATCTTCAAAAGGCTGCACATCAATGTTCCTTTTGCTGAAGCCCTAGCAAATATGCCTAGATATGCAAAGTTTATGAAGGACTTGTTGTCAAGAAAGCACAAACTGCAGGAATGCCAAACGGTGACACACTGAGGAGTGTAGTGCTATTATTACCAAGAAGGTCCCGCCTAAGCGTAATGATCCAGGGAGCTTCAATATCCCTATTGAAATTGGGAACAGAAAAATCAGCCGGGCATTGTGTGATCTTGGGGCTAGCATTAATCTAATGCCCCTTTCTGTTTGCAATTCCTTGGGGATTACCGAGTTGAAGCCTACTCAAACATCTTTACAACTTGCTGATAAGTCCTCAAGGAAGCCAAGCGGAATAATAGAAGATGTTCTTGTGAAGGTGGGCAAGTTCATCTTCCCTGCTGACTTTGTGGTGTTGGATATGGAAGGAGGAGCTGCAATGCCTCTTTTGTTGGGTAGACCTTTCTTAGCTACATCCCGTGCATTGATTGATGTTGAAAACGGAAGGCTTGAGCTAAGGATGAATGATGAGACCGTTACCATCGATGTCTTTAATTCTTTAAAACGGTCTTCTCACAAAGATGATTGTTTTAAAGTTTCAAAGGAAAAACAAAATGTGGCGGTTAAGGTTCCTAAAAAAACAAATGATGCCAAGAAAGATTGTGTCATGAAGGTGGAATCGAAGGAGTCTCCTAAAACTCTAAAATAAATCTTCTTTTGTAACAAGGTAGTGACTGAAGTATTAAAGGAACAGGAGACTGATTCAAAAGATAAAGATCCATCTTCCCATACCAACAAAATTCTTAATGAGAAGGATGACAAACATGAGAAGAAACCCCAAGGGAGGAGTCATCCTACAATGAAGAAGGTACTGAGAAAGGAGGTGATCAAACTCTTTGATAAGAGTTGGAAGAGACACCGGAAGCTAAAGTTTGACAAGAGACATAGAGATTCTATCTCTAAGAAGAATCAGGGCTTCAAAGAGTTTCTAACATGGCTCCATGGTTTGGGCCAAATCTGGGAATGGTGGCTCCAAACACCAAGGCAGCCAAAACCACCAGATCCTCCATTTGCTGAGTCGTCCCACGCTGCTGAGTGGAATGACATGGAGGGTTTGACTTTTTCTCCTTGCTGACGGAGATTTTGTACATTAGTTTATTTTTCTGTTTTGTATTTTAGTTAGTATATTTTTCTCTGATGTTTTAAAGTGCGCATTATAGTCTCTTCTATATGCCACTGCTTGTTCCATTGTGCAGGTTTTCCTTCTTGTGGTTTAATCATTGCTGAGGACAACAATGCTCTAAATCTGGGAATGGTGGGCTTGCGCCTTAGAACTGCAATTCTTCTATCAGGGGAGATATCCTAACTCTTTTCATTTTCTTAGTTATTTTTTATAGTTATTTGGTGTGCCATTAAAAAAAAAAAAAGTGTGTTTTGAACAAATCCCAGGTTTAAATGCTCATCTTGTTAATGTACATGAATAAATTCTTGGAATATATTGTATGACTTTCTGGCATAACATTGCATAGGCATAATTAGATTGCATGATTGCTCGTTTGTCTGAATTAATATTGTGAAATTCTGATAATGTCTGAGGTCAATTTTCTTGAGTCTGCATTGATACCATAGCTGTGAGGTTTTGAGCCTAAAACACTGAAATTTTTGTTGAGAGGCCTCACTGTTGTAATACTCTAGAACTTGATTGGTTTCTCTGTGATTCATGCATTGATTGATATGATAAAGGCATTTTGTTCTTATTAGCTATTGGCCAAAATAACCCACATGTATGAAATTTTCCCTTGCTAGCCCCTTTGAGCTTGAACTTATTTGTTGATAAATGACCTATGGCCTAATTGATGGCTTAGCCTATATCCATGTGACTTACCTTGATTGAGATTGAATCACTAAATGTGTTGAAAATAAAATAAAGAAATTGAGGTAAGCTCCACTAAGGTCAAGTGATTAAGGGATAAAAAAAAAAAAAAAAAATTCATCTATGCCCTTATAAAAAAAAAGAAAAAAAGAAAGAAAATAAAACAAGAAAAAGGAAAAGAGTAAAAGGTGGCTGGAAGGAATTAATTCCCGAAATTCTGTGGGCATGCTAGTGGAGCAAAAATCATTGAATTGAATGTGTTAAAGTGAAATAATATCATTTTTTCAATCTCATTGTTGTTTGAGCTACTATCCATATATTCCTACCCTGTTACCCCGGCCAAGTTACAACCTGTGAAGTCCTTTTGATTAATTAATGCATGTGTGTGATTCTTCATTTTTAAGAATTTTTGAGAATATGATCAAGCCTATGGTAGTGTTATAGCTTTGAGTGATTGAGTGCTCATTATACCCTTAAACACTGAGTGTTGAGTGAATATTATTTATCTCTGTGAGGGATAACCAATGTAGACTTGTATCTCTAAGAAGCTGATGACATTATTGGGAGTTTATGATGTTGAGTCAGACATGCATGGCATATTGTGTCTGAGAGTGTCTCTGGAATGTTATGTTGGATTAATTGATTATTTCCTGGATTGAGTCTTGTACATTGCTGGGGACAGCAACGTTTAAATCTGGGAATTATTTGATATGCGATCAGCATATAAGGAATTCTAAGATAAAAAGAGGAAGAATGTTACTTAATCTGATGCAAGAAAAGGGCAAAATCAATGTTAATTTGTCAAATATCTTAATCTGAGGTTATATACTGATTTTATGTTGATTTCATAGGAGAAATGCACAAATTGGAGCTGAAAAGGACAAAGTGAAACTAAAGGCCCACGCTACGAGCGTGGGAATGGCGCTTGCAGCACCAGAGGATCGCGCCACTATTCAGATTTTAAATTCGAAATTTGAATTCAAATTTATTTTAATTAAATCTTTCCGTTAAACGTTTCTGTAATAAATTCATACTTTAATATTTCCGTTATAACGTTTATGTAATAAATTGTAAGGTTTCCGTTATACGGGCAATATTGGAATTTCACGCTCACAGCGCGGGAATAGCGCTCAGAGCGTGGGAAGAAGAAAATTGGCAGAAGGTCCCGCGCTGAGAGCGCGGGAGTGGCGCTGTCAGCGTGGGAGGCGCGAAAGGATGGAAATTCAAATTTCACATTTTAGGTCAAAGTCTCTTATAAAAGGAGACTCAACCCTTGAAGAAAACAACACATCAGAATACACCACAAGACCTAGGAAGGGGCAGATCCGGCTGAAGGAGGAAGGCGTTCTTCGTGTTCGTCGTTCCGTTCTTGTACTTTTCTTCTATTTTCTTTTCAGTTCATGTTGAAATCAGATCAGCGATCATGATGTTGATTGGCTAGATCTATTTCTGTAGTCAGGGGCATGATCCCTTTGTAAACAATTGCTACAAGGATTGAATCATTCTATGTATTGAATTAATATATTTCATCTTTTATCTTGAGCGTATTGATATTATTTCTGTTAGATCTGATCAACCTAATAGGGAATAATATTCTGGGGATCAGGATTCACAATAGGGATGTTGGAATACTGATCCTGAAAGGAGATAAAGATGACTCTCCATGCATGTTCTAGGGATAGACTTGTATGGATTGCAGTCGTGGGATTTATCTACATAATGCTTATTTTCAGGCGGAATTACTAAGGGATTAGGGTTCCAATTGAAGTAAAGGGTTAGATCGCCAAGGGATTGGGATCTAACTAATTATTTCTAAAAGATGATAATTTGTCTGAGTTGTTAATTTCAATAGGTTTTATGAATCAATCCGAAGTAAAATTGGGAACAATTGGTGAATGTACCCTGGCTACAGTCTTCTTCATCACTTTTTCTACAAAAACATTCCTTCATCTATTTTAAGTCTGTTTCAGAAAATACAAAAACAAATCTTTCACTTTTATTGTCATTTAATTTAAATTACAATTATTTGTTAACAACCAATTGATTTATCTAACTTAAGAGGACTGGTTATAGTAGTAATTGTTTATCAATCCCTGTGGAGACGATACTTACTTATCACTTTATTACTTGGAACGATCGGTGCACTTGCCGAGATCGCAACACCCACGTCCTGACCTAAACCGTTCCATCTTCTCACACTCATCCCATCAGTACTGGTCAGTAACTGCTGACCTCTCGTTCTGTAACGTCCCCATTCCACTACCTCTTCAACCTCCTCTCCTTAACCTCCACGTCCCAGAAACCCTTCATTTCCTCAATGTTTATTTAAACTCAACCTCTGCTTTCTTCAAGCTTTACTACTTCCATTCAACTCAGAACCATTTTATCCCCCTACATTGTGCCCTAAACTCCCTTTCTGATAAAGGTGACTAAGCTTTCATTTAAGGTGACCCCTATAGCCCACCGTGGCGAGGAACCAAAGCTCACCGAATCTACCATCATTTTGTACCCAGAAAGGAGCATCTCTCTACGGCAGGAGAAAGTGGTTCTGCCTTCATTCGTGAAGGAATCACTGGTCAAGCTTCAGTGGCTGAGTTTCACCACTGATTATCGCACGTTGAATTTAGACTTGGTGGGAGAATTCCTATATCAGACGAGGAGGCTGCCCGAAGAAGATGCCTTTGATGTGGACACAGTAAAGGGGAAACAAGTGTCATTTTCCCCCACTGATGTCCAAGAAGTACTCCACCTCCCCACCGTCACTAAATGTCCATACCAGGACTACTTGGACAGTAGGGAGGTGTACACCTTCCAGAAGGATCTGAAGCAAACAGTAGCCCTGGACAAACCCAACTACTACAAAAGGTCCCTCTGCAAGGGGAGCATGAGGGACATAGCCAAGTTCTGGGCACTGTTTGCAAACTCCAACATCACTCCCACTACCCATGAAGCCTCTGCTAGCTGGGGACTGCAAGTCCAGATTTACTGCATCATTAAGCACATTCCCTTTGATGCAGTAACCCTCATCTACAACAGTCTAAAGAGGGACATGAGAAAGACCACAGTCTACCTCCCTTGCCTCATCACCAAGCACTGCCTAAGAGCTGGTGTAGAGGAACATCCAGATGACACCAGAAAGGTGGCATCTATCATTGATGCTAATACCTGGAACAGTCTTAAAAGCACCTACATTGACACCACCCAACCTATTCCTGGCAATCTCAGATGCTCCCCCACCAGAGATAGTGAGCAGGAAGCCCCTGTGGTCTCAAAGAAGAAGACCACCAAGACCACTCCTACAAAATCCTCCCATTCTGCCCACGTTCCGACCAGAAGAACCATCCCTCCTCCTACCAAGGTGAAGAAGGACGCCCCTGTTGCTACTGATGGCAAACAGGGTAAGAAGAAATCTCCTGCCAAAGCTCCCCCAAGAAAGAGGGAACGCTCAAGTCAGAGAATAAAGAGGGTCCTCAACAGCAACACGCCAGAGGGAGCATCCTCTGCAAAGCCTATCACCCTCTTTGACTAGGAAGAAGAAAGTGAAGACAATGAGCTATTGGCAAAAAGGCTAAAGGCTGGCAGAATGTCAGCATCCAAACCAGCTACAAATGAGACGTCCCCAAGCAGCTCAGACTCTACATTTTTTGACATTCCATCCCCACCACTTGCTCACTCTCCACCAAGACAAATCACCCCACGACCCTCTCCTAGGCAGCAACAAGGAGACGGGGAAACATAAAAAGAAGCAGCATCTGCTGTAGACACATCAGTGGCTAAGCAAGAAACTCAGCCACAAAAGAAAAATGACATAGCAAAGGGGATTCTGATAGAACCCCCTAAAAAGAAAGCAAAGCCAACAGGCCCCAGGAAAATCAACCTGGGGGGGCCCTCTGTCATGCCCTATCATCCGTCCCGATACTTCTGGGGACGAAGCCTTTGCCAGAGCTTTTGTAAAAGAAGAAGGGATGGTAATTCCTCCACTGATGGAGGGACAAGCTGAAGCCATGCCATCATCATCTAGACCACCAACGGATGAGGCCACCCTAGCACCGGTTATACCTGTTACTGTTGGCAGCAGCCAGCAGAAGAAGCAACCTGCTTCTTCCCCCACTACAACAATCCCCAGCTCAGCTAAAAAAATATCACAAATTGGGATTGCTGAGATCTTTGAAATGATGAGGAAAAAAATAGAAAAGCTATTACCAGCAAGACAATCCGTTCCCCAGCCGGGCATGCCAATACCAATGAAGAGCTTAAGGCCCTAAGGGACGGATTGGACCAGCTTTCTTCATCCTTAAACCAATTCCAGGAACAGCAAAAGGAAGAAAGAGAGCAGCTTCTCGGCACAGTCAGAGCATCCAACAAAGACACCAGTGCCACATCTTCCACCTCCACCATGCAAGCTATCAAGGGAGAAATCAGAAGAGCATCTGACTCCCTAATCTACTCCAACTCCACGCATAACTGCAGAGCTGAACTCCTGCTCAATAGGCTCCTCTCCAAGCATTCTGAAGAACGCAAAGAAACCAAAGAAGCCTTCAAGATCTTTGGAACTTTCTTGGAGGGGAGAATCTGTCAGTCAGAAATGAGAATGTGGGATGCTGAAAAACAGCTCATCAATATTCGCAATGGTAAGGGAATGATGAGGACAACCATCAACCACCTCGTTACTATAATCAGTGATCTCATCAAAGACGCTGAAAAATGGCTCCCTGTAGGTGAAGTACTAAGATTAAGGGATCAGCTCAGAAGGAGGCCACCTACACAAGAGGAAGTTGATGCTGCCAAGGAAGCTGAGAAAGACCCTAGAAGTCCCCAATGAAAAGGAGAAAACCCTCATATCTGTTTAATTCTGTACTTTATTTTCAGCATTTTTATTACGTTCCCTTGTAATTAAACTTTTTGCAATGAAAAAGACTTTTTGATCAAACTGCTTGGTACATACATTTCAGTTATAGTATTAAGACTGCCCAATTCTTTCTGATTAACCAACATACATGAAACATAAATTCACTGACTAATCATACTTGTTCTTTCTCTGAATACTTGAAATAAAAACAGTGCAGGGAATTTAATCCTCAGATTTTTTGAAAGAAGCTGATCTGTGTGAACTCCAACTGGTAAGGAATGAAAAAAGGCCAAACACCCACTTCTGAGAGCGTTCATAAGGTGTAACCACAATGAAACTTCTCCACTTGCCTTGATGCTGCAAGTACTGCTGAAGAACAGATGAAATCTACTACCAAGGATCAAATAGAATCACACACTCACCTCACCTTCATCATACACCACCTGGTCAAATCAAAAAAGACTAGGAACGTACTCAAAAATGAACAAAAAGGATAGAAGAAAGAAAAGTAAAGAAAAGAGGGAACAACCATTCAAAAGAATTCAAGAAATACCAGAAAACCTTCCTCCAAGTGGGGAAAAAGGTACAAGAAAAGGTGTTCCCTCAAATAGAAAAAGTTCAAGTTCAAAGGCACAAAAGCTAAACGTTCCTTGATCCCACAAATCAGATCATAATTCTTCCACAACCCCATAGACTCATCCATCAAAGATCCTTGGGAAGAGAAGACAGTTGTACTTCATAGGAACGCAGCAGAAAGACAAGTTTTGAAGAATCACATCCAGGAATGGACAGAGTAAACACCAACCCATGAGTGACAGTGAGACAAAAGATCAGCAACCTTCACTTATTTGGGGATAGAATCCTCTTACTGTTTAAATGAAGAGTAAATCATTTTTTGAAGAGTTCATGATTGCTCACTGGTTCAAGTCTCTCTTTGATGTGCTATTCTTTTAAATTGGGAAGACCAATACAATATTTATGAGTTGTTTGAGGATAACCAACAATTTAGTTTTGGGGTGTTTGATGGGACGTGAATTCGTTCTCATCTAAGCCTATTTTGATGGCAAAATACCACACGTTCCCTCATCTGATGAGCAACTTCAGCATGAAAATCACTTGTTTTACACATTTGTGACAAAAACACAGTGGGGGAATGGATGGTAACGTGTTTCTTTAAAATATATTAAAAGGGGAACGGACTGAGACGTATTTAATGCACCTGCTCTACTCATTTAATGCCTCTGTACACTTTACAGGTGACGTGGGATTAAAGTCTTATAAAAGCAGAGGCAGTGCACCAACTGAGCAGCTGGAAATGTGAAGAACAGAGAATCAAGAGTTCTCATTGGCTGAAAAAGAAAGCAAAGCATGGGAAAGTCCGCAAACAACGACTAATCATCACCAAACCCTGTTCCATCAAGCAATCTGCGCAATCTTCACACTCTGCTGCCACTGTCCCATCCCCTCATACAAGCAACTAGCTCCAAAGGATTTACAACTTTGCCACTCCTCTTCCAGCTATAAATAGGACCACCCTCACACAAAAATATCATCGAATCCTAGAGGGTTTGAAGTCCAAAAGGAAGAGATCACCTAGTAGTAGTAGTAGTTAGTAACTTAGTTTATTTTAAAAGTTGTAACTGTAGTTAAGTGACAACCTATCTTCTTTCCTCTTTATCAACCCTTAAGACTCCTCACGTTTCTTTCTGTAAACTGTCTATTAAATTAATATAAGTGTTTTTCTCTTCGTTCCATTCATTATCTCTTAACTGAATCTCGGGTTTATGGGATTTCAGTTTGGAATAATTATGTTTAAATTATCAGCCATGAGCTGAGCTATTTGTGGAACGGGTAAACTGTGAAACTCTTAAAGAACTATTTTCGAAACTCTTGACTGAAGCTTTTTGTATTTCTTTGGTGAAAGGAACTTCCATAAGAAAGGGATTCCAGACAGCTTAGTCATTGGGGGAAGGTAGTGTCATGGAAAAAACACTACTAGTCACCTTAGGAATAAGGGGCAAACTCGTCCATTTTAAGGTTATGTACTAAGTACCTATTGGAGTCAAGGTAGCCATATGAATATGAAAACTTGTGAGCCATCTAGTCCATGAGCTGAGGAATCAGAGTTGGCAGGCAAAGAAACTGGGACAAAGCCAAAAAGCGCTAAGTCTTGAGAAGAGAAAATAGTCCCTTTAAGAGTGGAGTAGTGAATTTGTTCCTTCTGTTAAAACTGTTTTAAACCACCACCCTGTTGTCTCTTGATTATAGTTATTCCTGTTTTTAGTAGTTTTTTTTACTTTATTAAATATTGTAACTATGAAACTTCAATGATTATTATCTCTCAAGTTGTCTCTTGTTGAATGACAGTGATCCTACTAGTTACGATAATGCACTAGAAGATGTTGTTGATCAAGTGTTGCTCAAACTATGAACTCATCTCCGTTCGGTCCTAGTAAAGAAACCAAGAGGGGTAAAACCCACAAGGTGCATGTGGACATAAAAGGAAAAGAGAGGATGGACAAGAAGATGAAAACCTTCAAAGCTAGCTTAGAGGCAATTTTTGCCAGACGCCATGCTTGAGTCTATCCAGATTCTCTTAGTTGATATAAGTCTTAATTATGAGATTTTATTTTGGGAGTTGGATGTCAGGATATCTACATAAAATAACCAAAAGGGTTTATAGCAAATGGGCAGGAACACACGGTATGCAAGTTGTGAAAGTCTATTTTCATAGACTTAAGCAAGCATCCAGGTCTTGGAACATCAGTTTTGATCAGGTTATCAAAATTTTAATTTTAAGAGAAACTTGATTAATGATGCGTATTTGTATGTAAAGGATCCAACGAAAGACAGTAGATTTTCTGGTACTTTATGTAGATGATATGCTCCTTATTCGAAACAACGTGGAGGTAATATCAAGCATAAAGAGTTGGCTAAGTTAATATTTTGGTATGGAACTACTGGAGTAGCCAATTATATTCTAGGTTGAAAACTCTTATGAAACCGGAAGAATAAGTTATTGGCATCACCTCAGGCTACTTACATTGACAAAACTCTTGCCAAAATTCAACATGAGAATTCTAAGAGAAGAATTATAAATTCTCATATGTGGAATTCATCTTCCTAAGGAGTAACCAAAGACTCCTAAGAAGGAAGAATGCATGAGCAGGATATCTTATGCTTTGGCAAAGGTAGACTCATGCATATCATGCTGGGCGTTAAACCAGACATCTGTCACGTAGTGGGAGTAGTGAGATGGTACCATTTTGAACCTAGAGGAATACTAGATTATTGTTAAGCATGTACTCAAGTAGTGAGATTATATGCTAGTATGTTCTAGTGGGAGTCTTGAAAAGTTGAGTTTTCGTAAATTCAGTTATTTTAAATGGATATTGACTCAAGAAAATCAACCTCGAGCTATGAGTTTTACTCAATTAGGATATGAATAGAGGTGGATCTTGTAGACCCGGTTACTAAGAGTTTTCCTGAACTTGTGTTCAAGAGGCATGTTACTTCTTTAGGTCTTAGGAGGATCCCAGACTTACATTAAGCAAGTGGGAGTTATTGGTTTCATTGTGCTCTTGGAGTAAGACGATGAAACAATGAAAACATTTTCTGAATTTCATAAATAAGGTTTTATTTATTTATTTTGCGCACTATTTACAAACATTAAGGTCCGGATTATATTGTGAAATATATGATCATATGGATACGTTCATGGAGGACATGATCATAGGTTCTCACAATTGAGGAATGGAGTCACAGCCGTTAAATAAAGTTGGGCACTTTATTTAGGCTGCAATATTTTATGAAATGATTTTGTCCGAATCATTGTAAAATATTGGTGTGAATTAAAATTCACATTGAAAGGATCAAGGAGAGATTTGATTAAGGTTGTTTTTCTGTCATAAGGTATCAAATCTCCAGTTAACTATAGTTATGTGATTGCTCTGAATCCTGAGTTTATTATAAATAGGTAATCAAATAGTTTTCATTCTTTAATTTACCAACGGGTGAGGTTCGATGTATTGACAATCAATAATTCAGTATTTTGTGAGTGAGATTATTTGATTATCGGTATTTATGAGATAAACAATATGGGATTTGTAGGATATGCCCCCTTGATATGTTTCGGTACTTGGATATTAAAGACACTGGCTAGTGCATGTAATCAATTAGAGAAATTATCATAGTCAAGGGAATAAATAATTGATTGAGTTACGGAAAACTTGTCAATCAATCATAGACATTCTACAAAGGGGCAATGCATATTCATGTTATAAAGGTCATTAATCTTGGAGTTCACGTTCAGGCTTTTAGTGGAGTAGCACCGAATTTGATAATCTTTCAAATATTATCAGGAGCCTTGATGAGTGACAAATGGTAGATCCCCAGGCTAGCTTGAGACAAGGGATGGGTTATATAATCAGATGATGATAGCTTATGGGCTAAATAGTCTTGGCTATGAACTCAAGTTTGTGTCCAAAAGAGCAAGTGAGAGACTGTTGGTTTTAGTATGCTTTTTTCGCTTAAGCCCAATAGCTTTAGTGAGAGTGAGCCAAAAGTCCAATTTTAATCCCTGAAGCTTAGGGTTAGTTTTGGATTGGGCAGGGTATATAAACACTCTTTTCTTCCTTGTGCCTCATAGGGTTACAGACATCAGAAACACACCAAAGATGCATGCGTTCATCATCTGAACTGTTGCCCACACGACCACCTGATCCCCTTAAGTCATAGCTTGGAAGATCAACCGTTGAGCGGATTTTGCGACCGTTCCTAGTGCGTTGCTGCAAATCGTGAGGCTTGAGAAGGATAACTGAACGTGAGGAATTGTCATGCTCCCTGCTTCACATCGGTACGATGCGCTTCCGCATTTCAAATGATATACCTTCATGTTTGTTATTTGAATTACGTTATGTTCTCTTTCCAAATGAACAAAGTTTAATGTAAACTCTGCCTATTGGCCTAGACTTAAAGTTTTGACATGATGTAGCTATTGAGAAAGAACTGGAAACCGCTATCTTCAAGGTTGGTGGCATCCGTGATACTAATTTTGGGAATCTTAACAAAGTTAAATGGGGCCGAAGTAGCAGAACTGATAAAGGAGTATCCTTCTTGTTATTCCCTTTATTATTATATAAATAAATTGGTTTTTGTTATTTATTTTTATGGGTTTTGCAAATGTCCCGTAATAGGAATATTTACATATCATGTCACTGAGACATGTTTCTATGGGGCCCGCCAAATAATAGAAACAAAATTAAATAAAAAAGCATTGCACGGAGTACGACGTGAAAGCAGGAGGAAAACAAAATTTTCTCTAGGGTGTGTTTGGTTGGGGTTTTCTTTTGGGATAGGTGGGGAAATGTGGGTAGGTATCTCAAAATACTATGTTTGGTACAAGTTTATGAAAAAAAAGTCTAGGAAAGAAGTTTGCATAGGAAACCATGTTTCAGTTGATTTTGTGCTCAAATTCACTTTTTAAGAATACATCTTGAGATATGGTATTTATGGAAAATTAGGGAAGTGGAAAACTGAGAGTAAAAATTGTGACCAAAGTGACCCTCCATTTTGTATTAGAAAACTAATTGTGAAGTTGTAGATTTATGTAAACAATGATTTCTCATATACGAAAGCCGTAAATTATCCAATCCATAACACCATGATGCCACCATCCTTTGAAAACATAAAATTAAAAATTGTTTTTAGGATCATGATAGACTTTCGTAATTTACAATTATTTTAAAAATAGGGACATTTTCATAATTGTCACTTATTTTCCCATGTATATTTTACCCTAAACCAAACATAGACTTTATAAATCTTACCTAATTTGCCCGGTTAAAATCTTTCCAACCAAACAACTTTTTTTTACATTTTCCTACCAAACTCACTTTCCAACCATTTCCCTATCAATTACATTTCCTTAGTATTCAAAAAACTTCCCCTCAACCAAACGCCCCCCTAACATGATATTTGGTTTTCCCTATTTTTATATAGGGTTTTCATTTCTTCCTTTAACATAACATAACAAACTTTTCTACACACAACATTTTGTGGGGCCCACACATTTTAAAACAAAAAAAAAGAAAAAAATATGGCACGCAAAACGAATCTCTATAACATTACACAATCACTTTTCCTACAACATAATAAACATAAAACCCTTTTTATATATCTTGATTTCTCTTCAACTTTATGTGTGCACATGCTAGGTCCACTCTCTGGCAACAACGATATCCTTTATCATGTTACCTAGTCCTTAAGGGGGCGTTTGGTAGAGAGAAATTTTTTTAAATCCGGGAAATAATTATTACTGGAATGTAGTGTGAAATATATTTAGTTTGGAATGTTAGTAAAAGATGTTTCGTATGCTAAAATTTTCTCGGAAATTTATGATTTACTTTACTAAGTGTGTGTTTGGTTGGTTGTGAAATATTAGTGAGAATGTGAGGTTATTTTATGAAAATAACCCCACTTTAAATTGTACCAATCTGTTTACTGTTTTTATAAAGGTTAATTTTGTCTAAAAAATTTTCCCTCAATTTCCAGTTTCCCGGACAACAAAACATTCCATCCAATTTATGGAATTTCAGTTTTGGATATTTTACAACAAATTGCACTATCCATGATTTTCCCGAAAACTATTGGTGTCTGGAATTTTTTTCTTTTTGCTTTACCAAACATGGATTTAATATTTATCTAAGCATGCTTTCCCGGAAACCAATAAAAAAATCTCGTAACAAACGCCTCCTAAGTTTATCTTCTTCGTGACATTCCTAACTATTGCAATAGCCATGTGTGGATTTTTTATTTATTTTTTTGGTAATCTCCATGTGTGGATTTTTTTATTTTTTATTTTGGTAACCTCCATGTGTGGATCTTTGCTATCATGTTTAATTGCATTTTTTTTTGAAATTTTTGGATTGTTGATTCATTGCAGATTGACAGAATAATGAAATTCCACATAACCTCACAGTTTATAATATTTCAAATTAAATCTAAAATATTAATTATTGAATCGTAAAATTAAGTTATTAATAATATTACTGTCAAAATATCTTTAAATTTCTCCTATTTGAGACGCTGTATAATTTATTTTTGTACGAACTATATAAATATTCATGTATTAACGTGAGAAAATATTTGTAAAGCATATGATTATTAATTTGTGAGATATTATTTTTCTTAAGTATAATAAAAAGGGAACGGACAAACAGAAAGTGTACCATAAGCGAAAGTGTGAATATTATTAAGAGGCAAGGATCCTTTTACGTAGGAGTTAATTTTGAAATTTGACACTTTATCCGAGAGTTGTTAGATCAAAAAAGATCAATGGTGGCACATGCTTACAAATCAGAGTCATTGATCTTTTTTGATCTAACGGCTCTCAGATGAGGTGTCAAATTTCAAAATTGACACCGGTGTCAAAGGATCTTACCTCTATTATTAAATATACATTTTTTTATTTTAGGAAAACTGTGTCACCATTTTAGTAAACAAGAAAAGGAAATATATAAAATAAGAGGAGGGATATTCTTACTACCAAAATTTTCTACTACCAACTTACTACTTATCTAATCACTATTGAATCAAAGAGAAAGAATGTTAAAAAGTTTTTGAAAAAAAAGAAAATGGTGATCCAATGGTGATTAGATATGTAATAAGTTGGTAGTAGAAAATTTTGGTAGTAAGAATATCCCTCCTCATAAAACAAAGGTCCAAAAATTATTAAGCAATGCATGAATTCTTTTTTATACTAATTTTTTTTAATAAAAATGAAATATTGCTTTTTTGGGGAAAAATACACTACGTAAATGATCCGAACACTACAAAAAAATATATTACGTAAAAAATATGTTTGTTTTGCTGAGGTTTCCGGTGATAGTGAAGGTAAACTCTTATTTTGTTGTGTTATGCTATATTTGTATTAGACAGTTACCATGAATAACTATGTTTAATTATGAAAAAATTATCATATATATGTTAAGAAATTACAATTCATATAGGAAAAGATATGATATAATTAGTCTTCACCCTACTTATTGATGTGACAATTATGAAATGTATAATGGATATCTTTTCTGAATGGCTTTTTGATACTTTTTGACCTCAGTAAAAAGTTGGTGTGTCTTTGAAATTATGTTTTAACTTTTCCTCCTGTTTAAGGAAACAAATGTTAAGATATGCCATTTATGCATATTATATAGATGCTCAAAGCAACGGAGAGCTCATAACTTAAGATCATCCATTCTATAAAATTAAGTATCATTTGGCTATTTTTTTATTTTTTTATTTTTGATAAACTCATTTGGCTATCTTTAAACGATTATATCTAATGTTCTATAAAATATAAATATGGTATGAGCAGGAACAAAGCAAAGAGTACCTTTGATCTCAATTGAAGATGTGTTGATATACTAGCTCATTTTCGTTTGTCTATTTATTCAGTTTTCTGTTTTTCCTTCTCTGATCTCTTTTGGTTTCGGTTAGTTTTGTTAGTTTCTTTCTTGCCTTGGCCCATTTGTTTATTGGGCTTATTTGGACTGGGCCCTCTTTTGTTTTTGTTGGTTAGTTATAACTAACTTCTCTGTGTGTAGAACTTTACCCGATTGTTCATTTTCTCTTCTTCTTTGTTAATTTGTTAATGAAGATTGTTTCAGATTCTAAGAAGATGCGTTCTTTCTACCTGTTTTACGTTAGACTTTTCCTCTAGTTTTCTTGGAACCTGATTAAAAAACAAAAGATGAAATAACATATTAGTCTCATGAGAACCCTTGATATCACAGGCACTATATTGTATAGACATGCATCAAGTCCACACCTCTTTTCCTGTATATGCTCTGGTGTCACTTTTTAGGCCCAAAGTAATTCGGATAGCATTTCCATTTCTTTTATCCATACTGTCAACCTTTGGTGACCCACACAATATTTACCATTATGAAACAAAAAATGGTCAAGGTAATCTTCTGAAACAAAATATGTAAAATGTAGATTTATTTGTGTATCGTTGGGTGCTATAAGCCCACTATGTTTCTTTAGGGATGAGTCACTATATGGGAAATACTCCTAGCTTTGGTATAGACCAGGCCAAAGAGTATCGTGCCAAGTAATGCTTAGATAATTAACAAGGGATTAGTACAAGGGGTGCAATGAAGAAGATGACTCAAAGTAAATGGGCAATATTCTAATTGTGCCCATGCGGGCTATTTATAAGGATCATGGTGTGGATTAGCGAGGGGGAGGTCAACCCTCCTTGGCATACACTCCCGTGTGTTGGGCAGTGTTGGCGCTGAAATTGTGGCAGCGCTGCACCTTCTGCAACTGGCGACGCCAGTATTGGGCAAAGGGAGAGTTTCCCTTTGTGATATCTGTGGCGACTGCCTTTGGTGATTAATGTCCCAAGGTGGGACATTACATTTCGGTGTATCTCTCGGGTGTGTTGCAGTCTTGAAGGATGCGAGGGTCCACGTCAGCCATTAGGGCTGACGTGGGATGGGGCTGGGGATTGTGCCTGAGTAGCTGGGCCGTTCTAGTAGTTGGGCCATCCGGAACAATTTGATTAGGCAGGTAACAGATATTCTTATTAGGAAGGCATTGGTTGTTTGTATCCTGTTTTCCTTAGCGTTGTTGATTTATTTAATCTGATACAGTTTAAGTTAATTGGAGGAAGGAAGTTCAATTTAATTATTAAGCTATTTTGCACTTTTTATTCAATTTATATTACTGAGATTGCCAGACCGTGAGTACTGTCTCCACAGTTTCAATTTTTTTAAATTCTTTTTCAACATTATAAGTTTTAGCTTATATGTTTTGCATATCTAACCCAACTAGTCTTCCTGGCCTTGTAGTTATGCTATGGAGTTGCTAAGATTCCGTGAGGCAGGAGTTTAAGTTATCCTAAAGGCAGGCACACACTTGTTCTGCCATGCTTGAATTTAGTCTAAGTATTGTGATTTCCTGTCTCATGTCCTTGTCAATGTACAGGACTTCAGAAAGAGATGGGACAGACAATCTCAAGCATTTTACAACTTATTTAGACAAGCTGATAGGGTTGAAAAGCTTGCTGAAATCATCCAAAGATTGGTCTGAATTGGATTTTTATTGATATAATTTGAGTTATTTATTTGATTTGTATCATTTGTTTGTTCTGGATTTTTGGTATTCTAGATCACAGCTCGCTACACTACATTAATGGTTATAAGGTCTAAAATGAGCTCTACAATTTGAGGGACTCTACCAGAGCAAATTTGATTTTAAGTTCTTTCATTTCAAGCCTTAACTTTCCTTTTTTTTTCCTTGATGCAGGTTTTTATTTCCATTGCCTTAATTCTTGGTGATGGGTTCTACAATTTTGTCAAAATTATGTATTTTACTGCCACAAATATCCATGCCAACATGAAAAGGAGAAATCACAAAACAGGCAAATAACTGGCCTCTTATCACTTTTTGTTGGGTAATAATTTTTCCGAAGAAAAGAGTTATCGTTCTCACGGAACGGTATGAAATATTTTTTGTTTATTTTTCTGAATTAATAATTCTTGAATTGAAATTTAATTGGTTTTTTTTTTGTAACAAGAAATTTTTTTATAGTTTTTATCAATTATCAAAATATGTTCTAAAAAGTAAAGAATTGATTTATCAATGTAGAAAGGCTTCTGGGTATATTTCAAATCATGGATGACACAAAAATATTTGCATTCCTGCAAATTTCGTTCAATGCTACAGCGAGTTTATCTCAATTTCTGAAGTACTACAGCTAGTTTAATTGAAACTTCCCAGAATCAACATTAAGGTTCAAGAAGATCTTTTCCCAAAGGTTCTTAAATCTTTCTAGAAAATTGTTCAGAAATCACCCTTGATTATCCCTAAACAAGAAGGGTTCAATTGACTCTTAACAAAAATGCATTTCCCAATTTATTTTTGTTGAAAAACTCAAGTTTCATTCCCATGAATTTCTTGAGTTGTAAAGGTGAAAGAATCAATCGAATGAGATAAAACAAACAGTAACAAAGAACATCAAAAATATTTATCCAATCATTTTAACATACCCAGAAAAGAAAAGAAATTAGAAACTCATTATCAGAAATATTGCAAATCTAAAAAGTAAAGAAACATGCATTACCAATATTCAGTAATGAACCGGTCCTTCAAGCATCAAAGTTCCTAAACTAGATCTAAGAAGGAAAACTTGCAGAAGTATGAAAACGATAGCTCGCATGCAAATCCGTGATTCCTTTCCTTGAAGATGCGTTGTCAATGCATTTCGAGTTCAAGAATTTGGAAGAACAATGTTTGCTTTCAAGAAATCAAAAATACTCTGAATTTTTCAAAACAAAAAGTAACTAAGACTAAAACTAAAATCTCTATATCTAAAATCTGATATCTATTATCTCTTATATCCTATTCTACTTTCTAAAAACTCAGAAAATTCCCTTTCATCATGGTCGTCCCCTTCTTCTTCATCCAATGGTTGAGTTGCTCCTTTGATTGTCCCACGTGCTGCCTTCTGTGTTCTTTTCTTCTGTGCTGAAAGTAAAACATGTAAGGGAACAAGCCAAAGTCTACTCTTTTTACTTTTTACCTTCACTTTTTACTTGGGCCTTGACTTTTACTCTTTTGGCCCATTTACCTGCAACAACACTAATTAAACAGCCCAAAGATACTTAAATAACATAAAATAATATAATATTTATATATATAATTCGGTGCTAACAAAATACCCCAAACTTAAGCAATTGCTTGCCCTCAAGCAGTCAAACAAACTTCACTCAAAACTCAGTTGTTAGCTCAAAATTCAGAGTCACTTAGCAACACAGAATTAAACTTAATAACTTAGTTAAATTTAGCAACCATCTATGCAAAACATCATACTTCTTAAAGCATTGACCAGGCTTAATGTTAACCAATTCCTTCATCAAATTAATCGTCCAACTCCAGTCAATCAGTAATTATAGAAGCATTCAATCAAAAATTCATGCACATTCAATCAGTTGCAACCCTTAATTTAAACTGATTCAATTGACATTCCACTGAATTCCTTTCCAGATATATTCAATTAATCACACTCTTTAATTTTTTTATAAGGAAGGTTCACTCAATATCATCATGCATGAATGCTTCCAATCTACACTACCATTTAGAAACTTGAAGTCCAATATGCTACCTCCATCAAAGGGTCTTTAAGGCTTGTAATGAGGCAGGCTAAGATTTTTGTTTTTCTAGTCACTTGGCTAATTTAGCTAACCCTCTAGTGTCTAACTAATCCTCATTAGTTTTTTCTGATTTTTGCCTAAACAAGACAAAGGGAAATTACTAACTCTCTCTTCCCTTTGTATTGATTACTTCCACAAATTTTTACTTTTGCTTCTTTTTTCTTTTTTTTTTAAACAGTAAGCTTAGAGATCTCTTTTTTTCTTTTTTTATAGAGAACTCTTTTTATAAGATCACTTGTTCCCTTTTTTCTTCGAAATTTTTTTACCTCCTGATCCTCTTTTTTTTTTTCTCCCTTCTTTTTTTACAACCAATTTCCCTTTGCCTTACTTAGCTTTTTGTATTTCTGAGCTAATGAGCATTAGCTAAACACTAAAGATAGCTATATAGGGTGGATAGGGAATTTGGCTTATAATTTGAGGATACATAATCATAAAAGAAAGGTTTCAGGCTCAAATATAGGGACCAAGGGGTATAATAGTAGGGTGAGGCTTTTGGCTCTAGGCTACATATTCAGAAACAATGCCCCAATCACACAGAAATAGCATATTAGTCATCCAAACAGAGTGCAATATTCAAAGCACCAGTACACAATGACCACTCACAAAGGAATAGAGTGTTTAGGTTCAAATTCCTCACATGAGTTGTTAATCCAGTGGTTTATCAGTGAATCAGCAAATCAGGGATCACAAAAAAAAATTTATGGCATGTAATTTGATTTTAAGCTTATAAAAATACTGATCAACTAAGCTAGATCCCAATTGACTAAGAATTAATTTAATTAAATCTGGCTATACTTAAGCAATGATAATGTTAAACACATAAGGTTATAAATTATTTCCAAGTTACCTCAGGTAATCAAGCATACAAAACAGAGTAAATTATTATCATTTTTATGCATCATTCTTATGCACCAATCATCAAATTGTAAATTGTAGGTAACAGCAAATACTATAATCACCCCAAACTTAAAATCAAGCTGGGTCCTCACAGTAAATAAAACAGGTCATGCATAATCTTAGATAAAATTAACTAAAATAATGGTAAGTTATAAAAAAAATTGATAAAAAGAACCTGTGACCGTGAGAAGGTCAGCATAAAGAAAGGAAGACTCAGTCATCAGAGAAGGAGTCCTCCTTTTGGTGCCATTATATTGCAATATGAATCAGTGAGAAATTTGAAAGAAAAGTGGTCTGTTAATAAATAAAGGCAACTCAGAAATATCAAAAGGAATCAACAATAAAATAAATAAATAAAATAAAGCAAATAAATTATTATCCACAAATTTCAGTATCAAAAATATTACAGAATATAAGAAGCAATTTACAACACAGAATTTTTATAATCATCAACCGAGGAACAAACACCCCTAAATGACAATAATTTAACAAAAATATTATGTTCAAAAAATTAGACACACCACTCATGTAAGCTAAAAATATATATATATATTGAGATGAAACATTTCACAGGCACCTATCTACATTTCTTGGCAATATTGTTATTTTCATTTCTCACAACATGTAAGGTAAAGCTAAGATAGAGTTGAGAGTTTACAGAACAAGACAAAGAAAAAATAAGATATAGCTCAAAGCAAAAATGCAAAAGTGGTTTAAGTGAAACGAAAAGAAAAGAGAAATAAATAAAATATAAATATAAATATAAAAATTAAAATTAGAATCCCTCACATGAAATCAAACCCAAACAATAAAAAAATTTATTACAATTCAGAAAAAAATTAATTAAAAAAATAAATAAGTCTTAATCAAAAATAAATAAATAAATAAAAATTTAGATCCCAAACAATCGGAATGAGGGTTTGTGTAACAAAAGGGAATAAGGGTAACAAGATAATAAAATCAGAAACAAAATCAGGTTAAGTTTTTATTTTTTATTTTATTTTTCAACATACCTGAGTTTGCGCAGTGGTGAGGAGAATTTGAGAGAAACAAACCGAGACCAGTATGTAATGAAACCCAAAAGTTCTCTCTTGAGCTTGAACAAATAATGGAACCAGCTCAAAATCCAAACCTATGCAGCTAAGTTGACAGCACGCAAGGCGGTGAAGAGCAGCTAAAAAAAATTGGGTATTCTCGGCTGAACTTGAAGAAAGAGAGATATGGGTGGTGATGAGGGTTTGGTAAAGTAAAGAAGAAGAAAAAAAAAATCTGGTGATTGTGGAGAGAGAAGAAAAGAAATGTCACTTTACTTGGGAAATTTATTCCCTGCTCCTTGATTTCCTTTTTCTTCTCCCTCTCTCTCTCCTCTCTCCTCTTTCTCTCTCTATTTTTTCTCTCTTAAAGGACCAATGAGCTTGGAGCGCTATATTTTCTCTCCTTTACTTGGGTGCAGTTGAAATGAGATTAGAGCAGAGAGTGATCACATCAAACGGTGCTTTCCCTACTAGTAGTGTGCTAGAGAGCAGCTTAAAAGCATTTATTGGGTGCAAACCACCGTCTGCAACAACTATGTAAGGGTTGTTACTCCACTATGAATTACCAAGTTTGTATTTGTGCCAACTAGGTGACGCTGAAGTGGCAAAATGGATTGGAACAAAGAGGAAATAGAGGATTAGAAAAGATGAATATGAGCGTTGTCAAAGAAAAAAAAATCAGGTGGGTTAAAGTATAAAGTGGGTTAAAAACAAATGGGTCTACAACTAAAAATAATAAACAAACATATGACCCATTTAGCTTTATCCAAATTTGATTTTTAATTGATTTTTATTGGGCCCAATCTAATTTGGAAAAGCCAACGACATAATCTCCTAACCTAATTTCCTTGGGTTAAATTTTTGTTGTATAACACTTTCAACATTTTAATTTCTACCCAATTCAATATGTCTTTAAATTTACAACATTGGGTCATAGAATTAAAATAGACCAAACAGTGTTTGATGAGAGCCACGAAAAACTTGGATAAAACTTGGATGCAAGACACTCCCCTCTCTTTTTATACTCCTTTTGCAAAAGTAAACACTCAGTGCACACAATTTTTTTATCAAGGTACGTGCAACAACTTAATGGGGTAAGAAACTAAATTGTCCTTGGCATAAGTAGCTCACACTTACCCCAAACTTAGTGATTTTCACATTCTCAAAATGCTCACTCAGCTAAACAGAACCACTTTAACTCCTCAATCAACTATTTCTTTTTATTTCTCAGAACAAATTTTACATTGGTTTTAAGAAGACAGCACTAACATATGATAGTAAAAAAAAAAAAAAACTCCTACGTAGCATGTATACAAAACACCTATGTGATAAACTACAGATTCATGAAAACTTGAGCAAAACAAAACAAAACATTCTAACTAACTAACTAAAAGCTACTGCATCAACAACAATTACACTAACTCACTAATCAACTACATTTTTTTTCATCCAGCATGTAATAATGAAATGAAAATCTTCTCTTTATTCACATGCCTTGTCCAATAATGCTTTACCCATTGAATCTTGCATGGAAACAATTTGATTCTTATCTTGAGATTCAGAACAATTTGTCTTGTATCAAACCAATTGATTATTTTCTTTTGAATCAAATCTTTTAAGAGTGGATTGGCTGGTTTAGACTCTATATGATTGAAGCTGCCTTCTCCTAAGTTGGTAGTTTTACTATTTAAAATCACATGATCATTAATCAGATGATCCAAAACAGAAATAGCAGAATAATTATTAGAATCCTCATCCATGACTTTCAAGACATTAAAAGTCATCTTTTCCTTATTAACTCCCATGGTTAATTCTCCTGTTTTAAATTCAATTATAGCATCCTCTTTAACTAAGAATGGCCTATCCAACATAATAGGCACATCCTTGTCAGCCTCAAAATCAACTATCATGAAATTTGTTGGAAAAATAAACCTATAAGTTTTTACTAATTTGTTATCTATTTTTCCAATAGGAACAATATTCTTTTCTTCTATTGCACATGAAATTAAAGAAGAACCTGAATTTTCCATCTTAGTTGGCAAATTGTTGGAGAGACAGTGCTCTTGTTGCTGCTTTTGGAGACCTTGAGGAAATGGGAGCAATCTTTCCCTTGATAAAGGTTGAGGAATTTCAATGTTGTGCATAGGCTTGTCTGATTGCTTTGATTTCAATGTTGCCCTTACTGGTTCAGCAATGCTTTCCTCTTCTTTTTCTTCTTCTTGATGTGAAGCTTGACTGGTTGATAGTTCAGTTGAAGGTGCATCTTCCTCTTGTTGCCCTTCCTTCTCCATTAATTTCCTCACGGAAGATGGCCTTATAACAGGCTCAAATTGACCAACTTCTATGTCATTCCTCAATTGGAGAGTCTTACTAGCTTCCATTTCTTCAACTCTCAGTATCTGAGTGTCATTTGGTATTGCCTCCTAAGGTCTGCTACTAAGGGCATAAACAAGCTGCCTCATTTGTGTCTCAAGGCTCTTCAAGATAGCTCCATGACTTTGAAGCATAGCTTCATGATTTTGTAGCATCTGATTCATCCACTGCCTGTTTGGAGGTTGAGCTTCAGCATTAGGTTGTTCTTGTTGTTCAACAAAAGGAGGATACATAAAACAAGGTGAAAAAGGCTCTTCTGCTTCAAATGACTGTTGCCACCTATGATAAGGCTGCTGGTCAAATTGGTTGTGGTTGTTATAATTGTAGTTGAAGCCTTCCACATAAAGGACGGAGGTTGGGTTGTTGAGGCATTCTTCAAAGGCATGAGCACCATAGCAAAGTGAGCATATAGGTGCTGTAGCAACTATTGGAGTAGGTGCTGGTTGCTTGGATTCTTCCATAACCATGACCAAATCCTTCATTGTGTTATGCAAAGCTGCAAGTTGAGCTGCCAATGCCATTGTGATTCCCCTGTAAAGTGTTTAACAACCAAAATATTTTTTTTTTTAGATTTGGCAGAATGCTAACTGTTTCAATCTGTTTTCACAGTAAGAAAATTATTGATATGCAAAATCTACAAGGAAAATGTAAGTTCAAGAAAAATTAAAAATTAAAATGAAAGAAAACCAATTCAAGAACTAAAATACACAATTTTCAAAAAGAAACTAAATCAAACAAAAAGACGCCTAAATCAAAAACCGTTCCCCTGAGAACGCCATTTTGTTGTGTAAAAATTTTTCCGAAGAAAAGAGTTATAGTTCTCAGGGAACGGTATGAAATATTTTTTGTTTATTTTTCTGAATTAATAATTCTTGAATTGAAATTTAATTGGTTTTTTTTTTGTAACAAGAAATTTTTGTATAGTTTTTATCAATTATCAAAATATGATCTAAAAAGTAAAGAATTGATTTATCAATGTAAAAAGGCTTCTGTGTATATTTCAAATCATGGATGACACAAAAACATTTGCATTTCTGCAAATTTCGTACAGTGCTGCAGCAAGTTTATCTCAATTTCTGAAGTACTACAACTAGTTTAATTGAAACTTCCCAGAATCAACATTAAGGTTCAAGAAGATCTTTTCCCAAAGGTTCTTGAATCTTTCTAGAAAATTTATCAGAAATCACCCTTGATTATCCCTAATCCAAAAAAGGTTCATCTGACTCTTAACAAAAACGCATTTCCCAATTTATTTTTGTTGAAAAACTCAAGTTTCATTCCCATGAATTTCTTGAGTTGTAAAGGTGAAAGAATCAATCGAATGAGATAAAACAAACAGTAACAAAGAACATCAAAAATATTTATCCAATCATTTTAACATACCCAGAAAAAGAAAAGAAATTAGAAACCCATTATCAGAAATATTGCAAATCTAAAAAGTAAAGAAACATGCATTACCAATATTCAGTAATGAACCGGTCCTTCAAGCATCAAAGTCCCTAAACTAGATCTAAGAAGGAAAACTTGCAGAAGTATGAAAACGATAGCTCGCATGCAGATCCGTGATTCCTTTCCTTGAAGATGCGTTGTCAGTGCATTTCGAGTTCAAGAATTTGGAAGAACAATGCTTGCTTTCAAGAAATAAAAAATACTCTGAATCTTTCAAAACAAAAAGTAACGAAGACTAAAACTAAAATCTCTATATCTAAAATCTGATATCTGTTATCTCTTATATCCTATTCTACTTTCTAAAAACTCAGAAAATTCCCTTTCATCATGGTCGTCCCCTTCTTCTTCATCCAATGGTTGAGTTGCTCCTTTGATTGTCCCACGTGCTGCCTTATGTGTTCTTTTCTTCTGTGCTGAAAGTAAAACTTGTAAGAGAACAAGCCAAAGTCTAGTCTTTTTACTTTGTACCTTCACTTTTTACTTGTGCCTTAACTTTTACTCTTTTGGCTCATTTACCTGCAACAACACTAATTAAACAGCCCAAAGATATTTAAATAACATAAAATAATATAATATTAATATATATAATTCGGTGCTAACACTTTTCCAGTTACCTTGTTATGTAAATCTCAAGATTAGTTTTGAGATGCTTAATAGTTACTGCTTCATTAATCCTATGCCATAAATAGAAGATGTCATATCGACAGAACAAGTAAGATTCTTTGTTTCAACCATTTATGTTAAGATTGTCACATTTATTAGGCTAACTTTGCTTATCTTGCAGATAAGGAGCTAGCAAAGAACCCAGCTAAAATGAAGCAATTTCTTTTGAGCAAGCTTGGGAAGATGCCAAATGATATTAAATCCTTAATAGAAATCACTGAACTTGATGATATTTTATCATCTCCGTTGAGATATAGACATCACTGGGAGCTCATGTTGGGAAATATTAGTAAAGGCAACGTTTGTGTAGCTGAAGGTGCCTTTCACCCCATGGCCCCTGACCTTGGCCAAGGTGGGTGTTGTGCCTTAGAGGATGGGGTTGTCTTAGCCAGGTGTCTAGCTTGCATGATTTGTGTAACAATTTTGCACTAGTAAGTAGGAGAATTCCTCAATATGTGGGTGACCTAAACAATTTTGTTATGTACAATTGTAAATGTAATTGTGTAGGAAGTATTATTTTTAAAAGAAGCAAACTGCATAAAATTACAGTTCTTAATCCTTACTTGGCCTTGCAACATATGGTTTATTTCTTCTGATCAAATAGTTGATTAGAAAAATGCGAAAAAAGATAAGAGAAATAATAGCTGGATGCCCCAAAAGTAAATTGGCTAACAAAAATCAAGTGATGGACTCAATTCCCAAATTATAATATATAAACCTTTCAATTTTTGAGATATTAGCATTTTAAAGTTAGTGAAAACTTATATTTACCACCTGATTTTCTTACTACTTGTTATTACCAAATCTTAACCGTTGATTTCCGTTAATCTAACGGTTGTAATTTATGGGAACATACTTATTAATTAATTATTAATTTACAATAAATTACAACCGTTAGATTGACGGAAATCAACAGTTAAGATTTGGTAGTAACAAGTAGTAAGAAAACTAGGTAGTAAATATAACCTCTCCCTTACAGCTATTACAAAATTTGACAAATAGTGGAATTTTAAATTTGCCAAAATAATAAACAAATTGTGGAGGTCTATATCCTCCAGAAAATGATAAATGTTGTGGGGATTTGTGAACAATAAAAAATCAAATATATTGTGGAGGTTAGCAAACCTCCAGAATAATACAGCATTTGTGGGTGGTCTGGAACCTCCAGAAAATACTTCAACAAATTGTGCGCTGCACACAAAGACTCCACAAAATATGTTGTGGCGCAAGCAAAACTAGAGGTTGGTGTGAATGCCACAAATGTCTTTTGTGAGACCTCCACAATATGAAAATATGACCCCACAAAATGCTTGAATTTTTGTAGTGTGGCAAGAGTGTATTTCTAGGCCTCTTAGGAATGTTGGTGACCCGAATCCAACTGTTTAGCTGTTTGGATAGGATTGTCATTAATAGAAGATTCTCTTTCTTTTGTGCTGTCTGTTATTGGACCTTCTAGAATATGAGCATTTATCGTATCCATAACAAACTTTATTATATAATAAATATATGATGGTAAATCAATGAGCTTAGAACTCAATTGAAATATTAATGTTAGGGATTCCACTTTTCACATAAATATAACAATTCACAAATTGTTAGACTCCAAATATATCAAAATTAAATCCATAATAATTTGAATTTACGGCAGGTTAAATCATAATGCAGTTCTTGCATGAAGTCTTACTATAACATTTGTGTACCAAAATTGTACAAAACAAAAATAATGATTTATTGTTTGGTTAAACAATTAAGGCTACCATCATCTTAACATCGAGCATGTGGTAGACCCTGTGAGATCAATTTCGCTTTTATGGCCATGTCTCCCAGTCTTATAATATATGATTATAACTCGTGAATTTGTAATCAGTGGGAAAGGGTCAATGTCTTCTCCCCCTCTGCATGTGCGGACATTGATGCCTGGATTCCAGTACGTCCTCTATCATTTATGACACGTCCTTCCTAGGAAGAATTATATTCTTGACTTGAGAGCACCATCATTATTATTATTATTATTTTCTCTTTCTGAACCTTCATTCCTGCACTGCACGTCACTGTTGCCACCTTTGGGAATAGCTAGCTTGCCAGCTCTATGGTGGTTGAAAGTTGAAACTGCAGGAATATCCTCTCAGATTAATTCTCGATCCTCCTCCTTCAAGCCAATATCATTTAGGAATTGCATGCTATTACACTCCTAAATTTAATTTAAATTATTTAACTTATTATCAAGTTTTAAGTTGGGTAAATATCACTCAATCATTGTTAAGTTGTTCTCCTAAATTCCTTGTTTCGAATTTCACCGAGACACCGACAACCAAAAAAAAGAAAATTAAGTAGTTTTATTTTATTTTATTTTTTTGGATTATAAGTAGTTTTATTATATTGAGATTTTTTTAATATAATGGGGGGGGGGGGGGGGGGTGGAATTATACTGACTACGAAAATCAAATCAATTTAAATTTGTTTGAAACATGATGAAAAGTTTAATTCTCATAAATTTGTTAAGTATTGATATAATAAAATGTTTGAACTGTGTTGTTTAAATTATTTTAAAGAAATGAGTCAAATGACTAGTAGCACCTCTCAAAATCCTCTTATAAAAAACGTTTTAAAATATTAATGTAACCTTTTGTGAAGTACTGTAGGAGTAGCAAAATTCTGAAATAAGGCTTGTTTAGGTTCTTGGATTTTTGTTGGTTTTTTTAATCCTTCCTTGTTCAGAAAGTGAATATAGGAAAAACTCACAAGGGCAATCCAGGGAGACAAGATGGAGAAGGGGATACCAGTTATATCATTCAAATCTTATGAAGCATATGAATCATTAATACGTCGCCCATGCAGGTATTAATAATAGCATTTTTTGTGACACTAGACTACTAATTACTTTTTTTATCCCCAGCCCTCACCCCCACAGGTATGGTGTCAAAATCAATCACATTACACAATACGAATATGACACGACACGAATGCATGAATATCAATACGACACAATTTTTTTTTTTTTATATCAGAATCTTTGACACGAACACAATACATAAATTTTATGAGTTGATACGATACGATACGAATATCACGTAAACTATGTATCAAAACGGTAATTGAGAAAATACTTCTTGTAGGGATTGCTTCTAGTAAACATTGTACTACTATGTATCTGCAGATAGAAACTACAAAAAATGATTAAGCAATACTTGTAAAAATAAAAAATAATAAAAAATCTTCTTATATAATAGTGTATAGATTGGGTTTCCCACAAGTTGATGTTGGTTAGATTTGGTCGCTGTAGTGCATCGTCTGTTTATTGATAATTTGGAGAGCAAAAAAAAATATAGTGGGGTGATGGATGTTTTGCTTTATGTAAAATAGATAACTTCGATTCTATGTGGGACCATAGAAACAGCAAAATATCCAAAGCCTAAATTTGCCGTAGTTTTGACAGATCAAGACTAACCTTTGACTTTAAGAATGAAAGGTGTTGAAATCTGAAATAAAATTTGATTTGATCATTTAGCTAAACTATATTTTTTGGAGGGATTAGTCAAGAGTGGAGGATGCATGAGAGTGACTAGACGTTGAGATTAAAAAAGAGAGGGAGGGGGGGTTGTTGTTGCTGGGTTGTATTTGTAAGCGACCAACATATATAATATAAAAATCGTATATAGAGGTGACTGCGAGATCTTAAACAGCATTCAATATTTGCGTTAGCATCACGGCTTTTATAAAGAATAGAGGGAAAAATATGTTATCAAAAAAAAAATAATAATAATAATAATAGAGGGAAAAATAAACAAACAAAATGTTACTTGGATTTGTTGTTGTCATGTGTATAGATAGGGGACCAAATTGGTGACAACTGACAAGATGAGTTACCCATTCATGTTATTATGTGTATGCTATTTATATTTAATGATTCTCTTATATCTTTCTCTCCCGTTCGTGCACTCCTAACTTTTATATAAATATGAAAGAAAGGCCCTTTTCCATAAAAGGAAAAAAATTATGAATCTCTTCCTTCTCTCATTGAATTGTCTATCTATTATGATCATGAGACCGTCAAAATGAATTTTAGGGAAAAAAATGTTTTATTTATATCATTTTAGGAGAGAGAGATGGACACAGAATGGAAATCATGAGGGAGAAAGTGAGTGGTTTTTTTTTAATTTAAATTTAAACAAAAAAATTATTATTTTGTGTCTTCCTCTCTCTTAAAATGACATAACTTTATATAATTTAAAATGATAAATATTAAAATGACATAACTTTATATAATTTAAAATAATAAATATTTTTTCCATACGTTATATGTATAACTAATAGAGGAAGGATATTCTAACTACCAAAATTTTCTACCACTAACTTACTATCTATCTAATCACCATTGAATCAAAGAGAGATAATGTTAAAAAGTTTTTGAAAAAGGAAAAAATATTGATCCAATGGTGATTAGATAGGTAATGAGATGGTAGTAGAAGATTTTGGTAGTAAGAATATCCCTCCTGTAACTAATATTTATAATTTTACGGTGCATTTTTTCCAAAAGAAGTTTTTTATTGTGTGTCTGTTTTTTTATGTACTTTTACAGCACAGAAAGGCGATATATTATTAAAGTGTTTAGCTTGTGTTTGAATAAAAGTTATGTCTTTTTAGTGACTTACATAGAGTATGATCAGTCATATTCTGTGTAATTTTAAAAAATTACTCTCTTTTTTCACTTTATACGTCTTGTCAACGATGTGAAAGAGAGAAAGAAAAGTAACTTTTTAAATTTATACAAAATATGACTATCATATTTTGCGTAAATCATCTAAAAGGACGCAATGTCCTTTAAAAAGATAATCTTTTTTCCCATTATTAGAAGTCGCAATCTCTTCAGAAGGAGTAACTATTGTTCTAAAAAACGAAAGTGCGTAAATCAAATCAAATGATGGGGAATTACGTAATGCTGGGTAGCAGTAGCGTGAAAAAATTTGCCAACAAAACGACATGATTAAACTGAGGGTAAAACTGAATTCTTAACACAGGAGTAAAAAAAAAGAGTAACACGAAAATTTTAACAATTTGTGAGTTTTATTCGATGAGCACTGATGGCTGAAGCAACCGACCATGGACTAGTCAAATTCAACAGTGTCCGTCAAAACTTTGGGGAGGAAGACAACAGTTTTCAAATACTAGAGGTTGAAAAAAGCTGAAAGTGCTTCTGGACAAATAGTGCCAATAGGATTTTATTATTTTTAGTAAATGTGCCAATAGGAATTTTGACTATAAATAATTGAAGGATCTATAAACTGTTTTGAAGAGAGGGAAAACAAATATATAATGGAGGAAAATTTTGTAAATAAAAACAAGATAAACCGGGCCCAAATTAATTGAATTCCAAAAGTGCCCAAATCTGACATGTCCAAGACTCGAAATAGCTATTTGAATTAAAATGGTAGGGTCGGAGCCCACAGCCCCTATAAAATTTCTCACCGAAATCCACGGGCCAGAGACATTCTCTACAATGTGATATATAGGGATTTATTAATCTCATGTTGCATGAGATAATTATCTCATGCAACAGATATAACATAGTGGGGTATACTACTTTCTTTAAAAAAAAGAAAAAAAAAATAGTAGACCCCACTACTTTATCTCTGTTGCATGAGATAATTATTTCCCATATATCTAATATCGAAGCATCGGAAGAAGGGGCACTTCAACCGGTTGATGAGTAGTGTTTAATTTTAGAAATCAAAGTCTCTCACATATATATATATGGTCATATGAAGAGAAATGAGATAAAGAGAAAAAAAATATAATATTTGATAAAAAGTAATAATAATTTGATTAATGTTACTTAGAGAAAAAATTTATTTACTTAAAAAAAAAATAAGTATAACTTAGGAATTAATGTTTCTCATATTATAGGAGATAAAATTATCTCCTATATACAAATAAAAATATGAGAAGCCCATATTTTATATTGGGAAAAATAAATCTTATCTGTAGGAGAATTCTAATCTCATATCATAGATACATCAAGTGTGAGACTCACCTATTTTAAAAAATCAAAAAATAAAAAAATGAATGGCACACCATTTTATGGTGTGTGTAGGACTCTATAACCAGGGGCGGACCCAGTAAGGGAGCTAGGGTGGGCTCAAGCCCCCCCCCCCCCCCCCCCCCCCCCCCAAAAAAAAAAAAAAATTGAGATTTTTTTTTATAATATATGTAAAAAAATGTGATGATGAAACTATCGTGTTGTACATGTTTTTCCCTTCAGTTTCCCATGCTTTTCCCACACTCCTACCCATATTTCTCCTTGAGAATATCATATCATCCTATCCCTCCTTTCCATGTTCTGTCCATCAACAACCTCCTTCTTCATCCTTTAGATTCTGGCTGTGTAAATTCTATAGTCATAGACTAACTTTTAGATGGTTGAAACTTGAAACCGTGGAAAAATATAATGCTTTTTTTTTTCTGGGTATAGGTATTGTAACGAATAGGTGTTCACAGGCTATGAAGCATCGACACTTCAAAAACCCTGACGTGTCGTGTCCGACACTTCCCGACACTCTCGGACACTCCGACACTCCCCGACACTTCAACACGCGTTATAAAAATTCAAAAAAAGATTCAAAGGTTGCGTTGCATTGAGTTTTTAGTTCCAGTTATTAGATTCGTTGTATTGCGATTACCATTTTATTGAGTTTAATATAAATATTTGGGATATCTTATGTTTCTTTGCAAAATTTATGAATATTATAAGTTTAGATTCATTTTTTTGTTAAATTATAGAATATTAAATATAATATACACTACATAAGTTAAAAATATTATTTAATATCAAAACGTGTCGAAATCTAACATTTTTTAGAATTAACGTGTCGGAGTGTCGTGTCGTATCGTGTCACGTGTCCCGTATCGGTGTCGGTGCTACATAGTTCACAGGTATATTAGTATATAATATATATATATATATATATATATATATATATATCTGAATTATGTCAAGGGTTAGCAAGAACTAGAAAGTCCATCATTTACCCTCTTATTGATAGAGTGATTAAACTTGTACTCACTCTTTCAGTTTTTACAGTAACTACTGAAAGATCTTTCTCAGCTATAAAGATAATCAAGACCAGGCTTCGAAATAGAATGGAAGACCAATTTCTTTATGATTCTTTGATTACATATATTGAAAAAGAAATTGTTTTGAGTTTTGGCACAGATTCAATTATAAATGACTTTAACAATATGAATACACATAGAGCAAGAGTCAAGTGAAGTGATATTAATTTCTATAATAGATTTCTTTCAATTTTTTATATATTAAGTTTGTATTGTATTTCAAGTACTTTATTTATGATATAATATTTTTTATTTTCACCTCCTCTTATTAAAATCTCCGCGTCTGCCACTGTCTATAACATTATTAGAATTGGTTTTTGGAGGGAGATCTTGTCGACTGTATGGTTCTATAAAATCGTGTAAACGGAGTCTCATTCATCCAACATAACATAATAGAATGCTAGTGATTTCTCGTGTGCAAGATTCTCGTTATGTCATCAATCATTATCCAAACTCTTCGTTTCGATGCACGACATTTCCTTTCCTTCAATTAGAGGTAACAATTTTCAACACAACCTGCTAACACGATATGAACACGAAACGAAAAATTCATTTTAGGTCGACTCGTTTAAAATTTTTATCGTGTTCGTGTTGGTAAAAATTGTCCCCAAACAATTCGTATCATGTTCATGTCAACCCGCAAACCCGAAATTGACCCGCGTTATTTTTCTTATAGGTTATTCATGTCATGTCATATCATGTTGGGTCATACACAGGTTATTCGTATCTTATCATGTTGTGTCAACCCGTATAATAAGTAATACAGTTTGGAGTTGATAGGTTATTTGTGTCAATTGTGTCGTGTCAACCTACATATTAACACACATTATGAGTTTAAAGGTTATTTGTGTCATGTAGTGTCAACCCAAAAAATAAGTGGGTCTTGTTCATGTTAAAGGTTTTAACCAATTTTCAAATTCGTGTAGTATTTGTATTAAGTGTATTTATATCTGTGTCGAATTTATGTTGTGTCACCCAAATTGCCACTCCTACCTTCAATAAAATGTGACATAGAAGAAAATCCGTTATACATAAAATTAGAAAATGCATGTAAGGGCAAGAAGATCCAAATACGGAGAATGAAATAGGAGTTAAACCATGGCATGCACATAGTCTATTTGAGTGGATTGTTTAGATATAAATCAAAGATTATTCTTTTTTTCATCTTTTATCTAAATATATTCTCTCATCACCATTACTTTATCTATATACCATTGGATTTTCTCGCATAACCTTATTTTAGAGAGACATAATATAAAAAAATCTTAATTTTCTTTTTACATTGAGCTGATTTAATTTCACTAGAAAAAAATAGGGACAATGAGGATGAGAATCAAACTCGTGATCCCATAATCATGTATCATGTGAAAAATTAATTGAACCAAAAATCTTAAACTGAAAAAATGAAGGCCCATTAATATTTTTTATATTTCTCTAATACCATACATCACATATTACTACATAATGGTGTGGTCAAATCAAAGCACAATGGATTGGGTGGGATCAAAAGGGAAGGGGCTACGTTGCACGGACACGGACACGGGACACGACACGACACGACACGGCGACACGTTAATTCTAAAAAATGTTAGATTTCGACACGTTAGGACACGTTTTGATATTAAATAATATTTTTAATAAATATAATACAGTTTATATTCAATACATGTAACAACTCATAATAAATTAATTACATTGTACTTAGAAATTGTTTTACATATAAATTAAGCTAAGTTAATTACATATTAAAAAAATTCTAAACTATAATATACATCAAAAACTAAACTATACGAAAAATATACCAAAAAGAAATCAGAATTAAAAAAACTCAAAAGAAAAATAAGGAAAGCAATAAATAAAGGAGATAAAAAATTAAAATTAAAAAAAAAACAAAAAAGTAAAAAGTAGAAAACGCAGTTCAATGCCGTCTTGTGACACCGCTGTTCAGATTCACTTGTTGTTGAGACCCATTTCCATTTTTTCATCTTCATGTCCAAAATCTGAGCTTGCTTCTTGCTTGCTCTTTGTTTGTTCAGATCCACTTCGTATTCAATACATGCTCCTTGCTTGCTCGCTTTCATCTTCTATCCAGTGCTTGCTCCTTGCTCAAGATCTGAATTTTCAGTTTCAGTAGCGTTGTGTTCTTCTTCTCAAGCTTGAAGGATGGTATGGTCTCAACGTTGCCGGAGAGTATGGAAATGGAGGTGAGGTGGTGGCGTTCTGCCCTGTTCTCTGTCGCAGTCGCAGGCAGCACCGTCAAGTTGGGTTCCCAATTTTTTTATTTTAAATTTATTTTAATTTTATAAAAATTTTAAAATTTTTACATTTCTACCCTTTGACCGTGTCCGATACGGTCAAAGTCGCGTGTCGGAATAGTCAACGTGTCCTAAAATATTGACCACGTGTCGGACGCGTGTCCGAACGTGTCCAAACGTGTCCGTGTCGGACACGTGTCCGACACGCATATTTTCTTTAAAATGCCGTGTCCGTGCTTTGTAGATGCCTTCACTATGGAAATATTTAATGTGCTCCAATACCACTCAATGATTTGGTGATCCCTCTCACAACATTAATTTTTTCTTTCCTTTTTTATTCCTGCTATTTTTTTCTCAATTTTACCCCTCATTTATACTATGGGACCATCTAAAAAATAGTGGTCCCGGTCCATACTAAATCCTCTCCTTCACTACAACCCACTTGGCCTAATGGGTTAAGCCAATGTTGGTGGCTTTGGATTGTGACACCCATTAAAAGGAGGGGCACTAGTGCTACTAAAAAGAAACATCAAACATTAAATAATGATAGTTTAGATGGTGTGTGAAAATTGAACAGGTGAAAATAAGAGTATATGTTAGGTCATCCCAACATCATATTTAGAAGGATTTTAAAATCTTAATATTATACTCGCTTTGAACAGTATTGTCTGTCGTCGAAAATAACTAACCGTAAAGCTTATATTTGCGCAGAATCATCACAGACAGATAGATCTTGTAAGCAAACAAGCTAGCATTGAAATTCTTGAGAGAGAGAGAGAGAGAGATGTGGACAAGTACCAGAAGACCAAATGGGAACCCCTCAGCCCCACCGTCCCATGTGCATGTGAACATGTTCCCATCAAATTACCTGTTCACTCAAGCCATCACTATCAACGGGTAACGTTGTCACTCGATTTTGTTTGAGTGCATTCTTGTATTGTATTCGTATTTCCAATTCAAGAATTAAGACCACTTGACCTGGAAAAGAGTATATTTTCAATTTATTTATTCTTTTTTTTACATTTTTCTAACTGTTGATCGATTAATTAACTAATTCTATCGAGTCACGGTGGTAAAAAAATTTCAACCAAATTTTTACCACAATTCCATATGAAAATTTAAATTCTAAATCACGTTAACTTGAAACAATTCCGTATCATTTGATCCGTGATACAATTTGGTGCGCTGGGTTGCTGTCACACAATTGATATTGAACTTGATCATTATTTATGGTTAAAGACCTTTAGTAAGTTGTAGGTTTGTTTCTCATGCACTTTTTTCAAAGAGGTCACATAACCCCCAATACAGTTTCATATTTCAAAACCACTTATGTAGAATTCTAACATGGATTTTGTTTTTCTTATGTTACATGAGACAAATTATCTCATGTAATACACAAAAAGTGAATGGGATCTACTAAAAAAGAAGAGAGAAAATAAAAAAATGGATCTCACTCATTTTTTATATGTTACATGAAATAACTTATCTCATACAAGATAAGAAAAATAAAATCCTTCTAACATTTGCATCCAGAAGAAGCGAAAGGACAACTAAAGAGTCAATGGACGGCTCTGTTTATATACCTTATAGGTAGCTAGTCTTGTAGTTGTAGGGCCTACAACGTTACTGGACCAAAGCTTGAATCACACGTTGACACTAAGACGAAAAGTTCAATAATTGCCTATCAATGCTAACTAGAGACTAAACAATTCATATGCATGGCGATTGGGGTCATAGCTAGCGGCCAAAATCGGTATAATTCATGTGCTGGCCCCATGAATCAATTTTTGTACAAATTAGTTGGATTGATCGGGGTTGTGTAATGCGTTTAATTGAACGGTTAAATTGTGCCCTATTATGTGCCGAGGAACTCGCTCATCGTGCAAACACATAATCATAACGCGAGCATATATAGCGTTCCTTATCGACTCGAATTGTCCAAACATAGGTACTCGAGATGCTTGTCTTTGATGTCAAGCTGATTTGTCGACTTTTGAATTAATCAGTATTCGTTTGGAAAAATCCACTTTGGTTTGGACAGGGTGGTCCTGGCATGTTAATTGAAATAAGGAACAGGAGGAAGAACAATTGTTATATAAATGTTCAAGAATACTCTCTGAAATGAACTCTCCCAACTTTAATTGGAAGTCTAAAATATATAATATATGAATAGTTCCCTTTTATATATATTTTTCCCAATTAATTTGTATTCTATTTTTCAATCACAACGTAAAAACATATCAATCACAACAATTGTTAGAAAACTCGTGATTTATGTGTTTATTTGGAATCTCAACGGTGTGGTAATGAACCAGAGCCCCTTAACTAGAGATCTCGAGTTCGAGTCCTGTGAATGAAAAAAAAGATTTGAGAGAGCCGCCCCCGAAAGGATCCGACGGTGCTCGATGAGGATTAATCTTCGATTACGGCCGGAGGATACCTTTGAATTTATTCAAAAAAGAAAACTCATAAATCATAAAGGATGACTTAAATAATAAATATTGAATTTAACAATTAATGTCTTTGTAATGGGGAGGGTTCTTTTGACTCCAGGGTAAGATTTTTAAGTCTTACTCCTTATCTCAGCCGTTGATGGACGGAAATCAACAGTTGTCATTTATAGTGTAATTAATAATTAATTAATTAATTAATATAACTTCCTAAATTATAACCGTTCGATGGACGAAAATCAACGCTTAGGATGAGAAGTAAGACATATAAATATTACTCTGGAGTCAAATGATCTCTCCCCCTTTATAATTGTTAGCATTTTGCGAGAAGGAGTAACTCTATTATTATTATCTAAAATAAGGATTCGAGCCATATTAAGAGGTGTAAAAATTTTTCGTAAGAATAAAAATGAATAATAATTCTTATTTTTTATATGTTTTAAACATATTACCTTAAATTTAATGTAATAAATAAAATATTAAGTGATTTCGAAACTACATAGGGATGATCTTTTAACAACAAAATAAGAATGAACAACCTTACTTTTCATCCCGGTAGTTAATCTCCGTATATCTAATAGTTTTGATTTATTAAATTATATCCATTAATTAATTGTTAATCCTAATAAATTATAATTGTCATATGCATAAAAATTAACAATTAAGATAAGGTGAAAGACTTTTATTCATATATATATATATATATATATATATATATATATATATATATATATAAATTAGGGAGGGTTCTTTTGATTTTAGAGGTAAGATTTTTAACCGTTGATGAATGAAAATCAACAGTTATCATTTGTAATGTAATTAATAATTACTTAATTAATATGACTTCCTAAACTATAACCATTGGATGGACGGAAATCAAGAGCTAAGATGAGAAGTAAGACTTAAAAAACTTACATCAAATGATCTCGCGTGTATGTATGTTTATATATATAGGAGAGAGATCATTTGACTTATAAGTCTTATTCCCCATCCTAAACGTTGATTTCCGTCCATCCAACGGTTATAGTTTAGGAAATTATATTAATTAATTAATTATTAATTACATTATAAATGACAACCGTTGATTTTCGTCCATCAACGGCTGAGATGGGGAGTAAGACTTAATAGTCTTACTCTGGAGTCAAACGAACCCCCCATATATATATATATATATATATATATATATATATATTCTTAATCACACCATAAAGCAAACACTCTCACCTTCTGTACCGTTGAGATCTATAAGCCCACTATGTTCCCTTTGGGGATGGAGTCACTGTATGGGTTATACCTCTATCAAAGGTAGAGACCAAGTTAGGAGGTACTATTCCAAATATGATGCAAACAGATAATAATGGGGGTTGGTGTGTCTATGTGTGACTCAATGTAAATGGGCAGAATGATACATACGATACCCTTCATTATGTGAGGAATGATGTATTTATAAGGGAATGGAGATGTTCTTCCCCTGTGAATTGGTGAGGAGGGGGTCAACCATCCTTGGATCAGCTGAGGGGTGGCTGCATCACTGCTATGATAATAGTGATACAACCCATGTGCCTGGCGATGTCAGTATATGACGATAGGGTAGTTTCAACTTATAGTATCTAGGGCGGTCTCCCAGGGAGCTAGAATCCCAAGATGAGACATTTTTGTATCTCACTTAGGGAGTGTGATCGCCTTAGGGGTAGAGGAGTTGGGGGACTGGTAGGACTGACGTGGATAAAAATGAAAGGGTTTGGGCCTAGGCCATTGGGCCGTTGTGGGGTTGGGGCATCCGGAACACCTTCATTCTCACCGTAAAATAAACACTCCTACCTTCATTCTCATGTACTGCATCACCTTATCATAGGAAATGAGCTTGCCTTGCACATGTGTGTGGGGCCCATTGGGAGGTCAGACATCGTATACTAGAGGAATCTTCCACCACCTGTATATAAGCCTAATTCTCTCTAAGAGAGAGGATTCATACTTCTTCACCAATATTGCTTCCAAGTTTTTGCACACAACCCTTAACACACACCTCCCATCCACTCGACCTGACCTGATGCATGCAAGCTTGCTATATTATTATTCCCCATACTTGAGTATCCCTAGCCCACAATGCTGATCGTTTCATGTGTGCATGATAATCAATCCATTCTCCCGCCTTGTTTCTTGAGAGAAATTATTTTTGTGCTTAGGATAAGTTTTGAATAAAAATAATATGTTTGATAATACAATTTATTTCTATTCTCATTAAGAGAGAATATATATTTAATAAATAGTGTTTTAATATTGATAACACATTTTATGATGTATGCATTTAATAAATATTGTGTCAAGTAACAAAAAACAAAAAAAACTATTTATTATTTCTGTCAATTTGTATTCCTAGGTTATTCTAAAATAGAAAAAAATATTCCTTTTGATCATTTATGTTCCTAAATTAAAAATAAGAAAAAAAATGTTTTGCGAACGTGTTTATATAAAAGTTTTTATCAAATTTTTTATTTTTTTTAAGCTATCAAATATTATTTTTAATATATATATAAAAGATTATATATATATATATATATATATATATATATATGTGTATATATTGTTGGGTCAAGTCGGACCCTCAAATCAATTGCGGAAGCGAAACAAAAATTGCAAGAGGAGAGAGATGGATGAGGAACACAAGCAATTTGTTTAACGTAGGAAAACCTTCTCCAATGTGAAGAAGTAAAAATCCATGGGAGTCCAGAATCAAATTTTCACTATAAATATAATGGGTTACAACAATCAAACATCCATAACCTTTCACTAGAGGTACAATCAAACTTCACCAAATATGGTGGTAATATCAAACGTCCCTAAAGAGGTCTCTCTCAAACTTCTCTCTAGAGATGTTTTTTTATCTCATCTCACATCTCACATCTCACATCATATCTCATATCCCTCAACTTCACACACTACATGCTCATATATAGGGGAGAGAGATGGTTCTAGATATTGAACCACTCAAAGGATGTGTCCCTTGAGCCCTGCGCTATCATTTATGACCCTTGAGCCTTGCACCATCATTTATGGAGAGACATTGAACCACTCAATGGTTATGACCCTTGAGCCTCGCACAAAAACTGGAGAGTTCCAACCTCTTGGTATATATATATATATATATATATATATATATATATATATTGAAGATATTCTAATTACCAAAAATTCTTACTGCTAACTTACTACCTATCACATCACCGGCCATTGGATCAAAGAGAGAGAATGTTAAAAAGTTTTTGAAGAGAGAGAAAATGTTAATCTAATAGTGATTAGATAGGTAGTAAGTTGGTAGTGAAAATTTTGATAGTCAGAATATCCCTCCTCATATATATATATATATATATATATATATATATATATATATATATATAAACATTTTCCGATCGAGCTACTTTTTATTTATCTGAATTTCTCTTCTTACGTCATCTACAAAATTAATATCATACATATGTAACATTAAACAATAAATTTCCACCCACAAAAGTGCAATCAAGATATCCATATACATTTACATGTACAAAGACTGATTGAAGACCGAAAGGTTAGCTTGTAAAGTATAAAAAAACTATAAATAATTAGGTGACATTGTAATTCAGCTTAAATTCAATTAAATGTTTGGCGTTATGTTCCATCTAAAACTCAGATTTCTCTTCCGTTGTAGATCTTTATCTCGGTCACTAATTAGGCAAATACAAGGAAACTCACAAGATGGAAAGTATAATCAGTTGGTAACCCAATTGGTAAAATTGCATGCATGTCTAAACATCGTGTTTTGAGCCTTAAGTAATACTTTTAGTAACGAAAATAAACTAACTACAGATTTCATGTACATGTACTTCTCATTAAACAGGTCTGTCAACTAGATTTATTGTGACTCTTCAGTTTTTTTATATGAGATTTCTCCGAGTTCCTATGTATCCACTCTCATCATCAACTATAGACTCATAATTTTTTTTACATAACATAAAGGTTTGATTGAGAATATTCTTTTCTTAATTTTTGTTTATTTGGAAAAATATCTCTCACATCTTTATATTTATTTTATGCGAGACTTTTACGAGATTCTTTATTTATATGTATATCATTTATGCGTCCATACATGTATCACTTAAGACTAATTCTATAAATTTATTTGGCTAAAATACAACTTACCCCCTTAAACTTTGGTCATACTTCAAATTATCACCTTATACTTTTAATTGTTTCAATTAACCCCTCATAGTTTACGATGATAACAAAATAACATATCTGTTAAAATTTTGTCTAACGGTGTTAATTTTATTTTATTTTTTTAACAATTGGACAGATTCTCAAGGAAGCACCCCTTCAACAGGAAGAAAATCTCAGACAGCAAATGGCAATTGTTGGATTTTCATTATGATCCAATATTCCGCTCTCAAGGGGTGCTCCTCCTCTCCGCAAGAAGGCAGTGGAAGAGAAAACCATACAAGAAAGTTTTGTTTTTGCAGGCAGATTACAAATTCATGGTATTAGATTCAGAAAATTATTCACCTAAATCAAGGGATCCAAATAAAATGTTGCAGTGGGAAGATATTATATATGTGACATATTCCACCCCATTTCCAAAAACACAAACAGTGATTCAAACTTCCAAGTTCCTTAAAACTCCTAACTAGAATTTGAATGTAGATGAGAAGAAGAAAAACTCTACACAAGAGTATGAAATGCAAATAAGAGAACGAACTAAAATTAGGGATATAAGATTAACACTGTTAATCAAATTTTAACAGATATATATATATGTTAATTTATTAATGTAACAAAGTACAAGGTGGTTAATTGAAACAACTAATAGTTTAAGATAGTAATTTACAAAATGACCAAAGTTCAAGGGGGTATTTTGCATTTTAGCCAATTTATTTTGTATTATTGTAGTTACACGGTGCTTGATTTAATTCATGTATATTTATTAATTTACTTCTTAAATCAATTAAAAGTAAGGACGATAATAGTTTCTATTGTTGAGATCAATACTGCCTTAGCAAAATACAACATGATGCTCGGGCTTATAAGAGTAAATAAAATGAGTTGCGCCATAATGAACATCGATAGCTTTTGACCGATGCAATAGATTTTGTCATCATAGGATATGTAAGGTTACTCGTGAATGGATAAGGGATGGATACCTTATTTTATAATTACTTGAAAAATATTCTTCTGTTTATTATTTCACATGTATTGTAATTTGTTTCTTTCTTTCTTTATTTTTTGGTAAACAATTTGTTTCTTTTTTACTCTAACTAATGAGGGACAATTTATTTTTTATTGTTTAACAAATATTTTTTTTAGAATGGGTCCATAATTAATAATGTCACCACAAAAATAATGATAACAACAAGCGAGTTTCCTTGCTTTTATTAATGATATTTTAGAAATTCGGTTTTCAAAAATTAAACGAAAACAACCTATCTATTATAAAATAAAGAAGAGAAAGCGAAGAGAGAAAATATATAAAGATCAAACCATGAACACTTCATAAAGCATAAGAATATTATCAAATTCCAATTCACTCATCATCTCATCTTTCATATAAATCACGTCTTTATATGGGATTTTATACATGAATAAAAAGTAAGTACACTTCAATACACAGTTAGCATAGTGGTTACATAGTATATCAAAAGTCATGGGAAATCAAAGCGTCATCCACACATTATGAGCCATATGAAAGCTCAATGGTCATGCACATATTTTATAACACTCCCATTGGCTATTGAGCCATATAACTTGTAAGAACCTGCATCGTTAATTAAGGTAATTAATTAATTGTGAAAATTATGAAATAATTCCATAATTGGCCGTAATAATTATTATGAGCTTTAATAAATATAGTGAGTGAGTTATAATGCTGATAGTCACTTTTCTGACGAAAAGTGCAGATACTGGTTCTGCTACTCGGTATAAAAGCGTACCGGCGAAGTATACCGGAAAATTATAATAAATGCATGAATATTCCTAGAATATTATATAGGACTAGTAAAACAATTTTCAGGTCAAAATAATGAGAACGGGTGCCAGAACAAATACTGGCTATGGAAAAGCGCGTACCAAAAAGGTGCTGCGAAAAATAAAATAAAAATATGATAAATCTAAACGAGTAGGTTCAGAATCCTAAGTTTGGGATTAAAATTCTAAGCATAGCATTTAGCGCTAATATTGTGTGTTTACACTTAAGTGGGCTATAAATACAACTTTTAGGCCCAAAACCCTAGGCACCTTGCATTCCTACGTGACTTGTTGGGGTGGCTGATCAGTTTGCTACTGTTCATTGCTCTCTTCCATTTTTCTTGACCAAAAACTCTACCAAGTGACCATTTTCTTGGTTGCTTCTTCACTTAAACACCTTGGGTGAGTGGGAACTATCATGGTGAGTGTGTGGTGAGCTCCATTCTGAGTTGGGGTTGCTGTTTTGGTATGTTCTTTGGGCTGAGTTCCTTGCTTGGGTTTTGGGAGCCATTTTTCTTGGTTGTGGAAGCTTCAAGTGGTGACCTTTGTGGAGAAAGGGCCAACCTTGATACCATTTTCGTGCACTTTGGTGTCAGCACCTTTGGAGCTAAAGGGAGAGCTCCAAGATCACCTTATTCCTCTGTTTTGAGCTTGTGGAATGATCTGAAAGAAAAGGCCTTGAAGGCCGTAGGCATGTGAGAGGGAAATTTTTTTTTTCTCAAGCGGAATTACACATACCATATCAAGAAACACGCTTTAGGAAATGGATGTTACCTTGTTTGCTTTCCAAAACTTGAAGATGATCAAGGTGAGGCTTGAAGATACAAGCCATCTAATGTTGATCCACACCACCCTTTGTCAAGATGCAAGAACCCTTCTTTAAATCCACCAACGAACACCAAGGGAGACAAGCTAGGCGTCCCTTATGGAGAGGAAGGAGGCTAGGTTTCAAGGTGTTTAGATGAGTGAATTTTCAGCAAAAAAACTCACAAAAGTGGCGCATGGAATTGTAGGAGAAGTGGCTGGATCTTTTTCAAAAACCCTAGGAGAACTTGACCAAAAGGAAAGCACTTAATAAGAGGAGAGAGCAATAGGTTTGAATCAGAATTTTCTCTAAATAATCTGATCATGGAGCGCCCCTTTTGTGGAGGAAAGAGTGGAGTTGTTGCAATTCAAATCTAGCCAACCAACTCCTATCCTATCCTCATAAGACTAATTCTACACCTAGTCAAAATTCTGACCTTATAACCATTATATGATCAGCCATATGGTGCGCCCCATTCAGCCCAAATGCAGTCCAAATACATTGAATAGTTGCAATTCAAATTGAATCAACTAAATCAAATATTCTCATAACCAACCAAATTTGAATGGAGCTTAATTTATTGGCCAAATGACCATCATTAGACCATCAAATCAGCGCCCAATCATCCTTGATGATGTCCAACGATCTCCTCTTGATACTTGGGATTTGATCTTGACAAGATACTATTAAGATATCATCTTATCCTTTTGTAATGAAACAACCTTTCATAACCAATTCAAATTTGAATATTCTAATTCAAAATTTAAATTCAAAATTTAAATTTTAAATTTAAACATTATATAATTAATTTAACTAATTAAATTAATTAATAATGCCTTGGATCATCCAAGCCCATTACAACAATCCATGCGCCCCTTTCCCCCTTAGGTGGGCATCCAAAATTCTTCTTGGGCTAACAACCATTATTAGATCCAATACCTTTAAAGGTAGTTCATCAAGACAATAAGGTATTAGTGTGTGACCCATTAGGCCCAACTTAGCCACTGAAATAAATGGGTTTGGGCCCAATAAGACCACAACTCATTTAATGACAACACAGAGCACTAGCAATGCTTTGTTGCCCTAGAGCTAGTTAGATTAATGACATGATCATCCTATTAAATGTATTTGGTTACCGTATGTATTTCCTTTTGTCTCGGTTACCTTCCCATTAAAATTAGGGTGAAGAGATGTATCAACCCTTGCAGTTTAGGGTAAGCTTTAATTCGAAATAGGGAATCTTCAATATCTTCAATTTACTGACTCTAAAGGCAGATCATCTCATGATCTCTTTTACTATGCATAGATCCTCGAGTCCCGTAAATGTCATCCTGATTTTTCCGGTTTAAAAATAACCTAATCTCTCATAGAGATTTGACGAGTTCCTTCAGCTTATTACCCCAGGCTTGTGTTCTTTCAGGACATGCCCAAAGGCATACCTATGAATCTCCATGTTTCAGGAAGACGAGGTATACAATCAAAACATGTCATCTAGAACACAGTCTGGGTGAAAACTTCTGGTCTAAGAAAAGACATACCCAAATATTAAGAGGCTACTCTAATGATACTATTTGTGAGATTTCCTCATAGAGTCTCTTTGTGGGTCTGTTCAGTGCAAGCTATACCCTTATAGGTCCTCCCGCGACTTTAGCTAAGACATCTCCATATCTTTAGTTCATGAGGTCTTTACCTTGTATCTGAATACAAGTAGATAAGTTGTGCTAGTCTTACCCAAGATTACTGATACCCATTCTCAGTGTCTCTAGACTAGGAACATAAAACTAGGAATAAACATCTGGTATCCTTGAATCCTCATGATCGTGATCTCATCACATATACTCAAGAGATACCTATTTTGTTCCAAGGGGTTTATCCAGTTACTCATATAATATATTAACAATGATATCGAGACAAAACATGAAACAGGATAAAGAGTGCTTATGATTTATTTGCGACAATATAAAAGGTACAAATATGTCCTAATCTAATCAAAAGATTGTCTCTAGGACATCCATATACTAACAAGCTCCCACTTGGCCTAGAGCCAATCAGACCTAAGACGTATACCCAAAGCCTCATAATGACTATCATGTTTTCTATGAGAAACAAAATTCGTCAGAGAATCGGCTAGGTTATCATCGATGGGAACATAATCCATCTTCACATCCATCCTATCAATGATTTCTCTAATCAGGTGATATCTGCGGAGCACGTGCTTAGGTCTTTGATGAGACCTAGGTTCCTTTGATTGCGCAATGGCTCTTGTGATGTCGCAATGCAACTGTATGGGCTCATCCACGCTTGGAACCACCCTTAGTTCAGATATGAACTTCTTGATCCACATGGCCTCCTTAGCCTCTTTAGCATCTTGTCAACATACGTGGATTGAGATAAACCCGGCAGCCTTTTGGATCTGTCTCTATAGATCTTTATACCAAGTATAAAGGCCGCTTCTCCCAAATCCTTCATGGTGAAGCTTTCTGAAAGCCAGTCTTTAGTTGTTTGTAATGTGGGGATGTCATTTCCTATTAGTAATATGTCATCTACATAAAGAACCAGGAAAATGACATTACTCTCACTAACCTTCTTGTAAACATAAGATTCATCCTCGTTCTTGATGAAACCGTTACTCCTGACGACTTCATCAAAATGAATATTCCAACTCCTTGATGCTTGTTTTAGCCCATATATCGACCTTTGAATTTTGCATACCATATGCTTTTGGTGTTTGGTTTCAAAACCTTCAGGTTGTGTCATGTACACTTCCTCCTTCAAGAATCCATTCAAGAAGGCGGTCTTGACATCCATTTGCCAAATTTCATAGTCGTGGTATGCTGCTATTGCAAGCATGATCCTAATAGATTTGATCATGGCAACTGGTGAGAAAGTCTCATCATAATCAACTCCTTGTCTTTGACGATGTCCTTTCGCAACCAACCATGCTTTGTAGGTCTGAATGTTGCCATTTGCATCAATCTTTCTCTTAAAGACCCATTTATTACCGATAGGAACTATTCCTTGCGGTTTTGGAACCTAGGTCCATACCTTGTTTTGATACATCGAATCTATTTCAGATTCCATGGCTTCAAGCCATTTAGAGGAGTCAACATCCTTGACTGCCTCCTCATAGTTACTTGGTTCATCATCCTCGACGGTTTGTTGATTCTCAATCACAAAATCATACCTCTCAGGTGGATGGATGATCCTAGTAGACCTACGGAGTTGTGTGTTCACTTCTCCATTGGAGAACGTCAGCTGTGGAGCAAACTCGGGTTCCTCAATCTGTTCATGTGGTCTTTGTACTTCTTCAAGATCAATCTTACTCCCACTGGCTCCTTGAGAGACCAAATCTTTCTCAAGGAACTCAGCATTCTTGGACACAAACACCTTGTGTTCATCCAAGTTGTAAAAGTAGTATCCCTTAGTACCTTTGGGATACCCCACAAATAGAGATTTAGTACTCTTAGCATTAAGTTTGTCTGATGCCAATGTTTTGACATACGCTGGCGATCCCCATATCCAGAGGTGACTCAGGTTAGGTCTCTTACCATTTCATATCTCATATGGTGTGGTCTGAACAGATTTAAACGGTACCCTATTTAGAAGGTATGCCACTGTGTCTAAGGCATGTCCCAAAAATGATTTTGAAAGTTGAGTCTCACTCATCATAGACCTGACCATGTCTAACAAGGTTTCGTTTCTCCTTCCGGAGACACCATTTTGGTGTGGTGTGTAAGGTGCAATAAGCTGCGAGAAAATTCCATTTTCTCTCAGATAATCCTGAAACTCATGGCTCAGATATTCACCACCACCATCTGATCGCAATGTCTTAATCATCTTGCCACGTTATTTTTCTACTTCATTCATATACTCTTTGAATTTTTCAAAAGCTTCGGATTTATATCTCATTAGGTATACATACAGAAATCTTGATTTATCATCAGTAAAGGTAATGAAATAGGAGTATCCTTGTAACACCCCGTATATATCCGGTAATGTTATCATACTATCGTATTAATCTGTGCTTAATTAAAAAAGCGGAATATTTTTTCTTTTCAATTATGATATCATTATCATTAACAACTTGCTTATTAATCCGTTAATAAAACATTGCTTGCATGTAATTGCAATAAAACAGCTAACTGGAATACTTCATTAAATAAATAACATAAACATAAGTCTCTAGTCACGGAACTACAACACGTAGACCGGACCAACTAATCAGTTTATACAACTCAGCTCAAAATACTAAGGTAAAGTGACATGGTCAAACCCCATGCTCACACAAATAAGGCAACAAGGAAGTCAAATTATAATCATCAATCGTGATCTGGCCTCTTGCCACCAGAGACATCAGCCCCCATACTACCTGAACCTGAAATAAGCATTCCCCAAACGTGGGGTGAGATCTCTAAACAAGAAATCTCAGTAAGACAAGGGGTCCTCAAGGATCTTCCACCCCAAGCTCACTTACATGTGCAATATAAGTTTAAAAGCAATTCATTATCATCAGTTCTAAAACAATGCAATGCAGCAGATAATCATGTCATGTGTGTCAATACTATTCTACTGGCCAGAGAAATGCAGGAATACCTCTATCTCCTACATATAGTGCAAGACTCCACTTGCATCCACCCCGGATCACCGTATTGTATGACACCACATACTCAGGTTTACCGTCAAGATGGAACAACACATGCATATTAAAAGCCATTACATGTAAAGTTCAATCAACATTTCATATGTTCAAAAGCATGTAACACAGCATGCATATACCATATCCCCATGGAACATGGTGGAACCACAACATGGCTAAACCGAGGACACGAAAGCTTACCTTGCAAGCTAACACCCAAAGCCAAGAGTCCACAAGCTCACAGTCCAAACACGGCAGAATCACAATATGTTATGGACCAATACTATATCAATAATCATGGATCTCAAGCATACAAGTTAAAGACAACGCCTTTCCTTTACGTTTTAGGTCTTAAGGCTCCATACAAGCCATAAGCCCTTAATCATGTGATTCTAACTTAGTTCATTAATTTCAGAAGTTCAACTTCTTTAATCTAGGGTCCACAAACCCTCAATAGCCTACTGTTCACACAGCACAGCTACTGTTCTTCGAAATCCCAGAATATCCGGATATTCCTCGTAGCATATCCGGATATGCAATATCCGGATATCTCACTGACCATATTGGATATACAATATCCGGATATCAAGGTCCCATATCCGGATATCAATATCGGGATATCTTCTCGACAAATATCCGGATATTTCATGACAGAATGCAGTTTCTGCATTTCGTGAAGATATCCTTCCAAGGTTCCATTTTTAACACTTCAACACGTTAAAGCATGCATTTTTAGACCCACTTAGGTTAACATTCCAGTTGGTTACTTACTTAACCTATTTACATGCAAAGACTTCACCTTTAAGCAACAAAAACTCATGATCAAAGGTTTGTGCAACTTACCAAAGCTCAAAACAGAGGAAGAAGTGCTCTTAGAGCTCACCAAAGGCTCCTCACAGTACTGACTTTGAAGGTGCACGAAAATGGTGAGAAAGGTTGGTTCTTTGAACAACAAAATGGTTCCTTGCAGCTCAAAAAGCCAACACCAAAGCTCTCCCAACCAAGCCAACCAAGTCAGCCCCAACACCACTCACCAACAGTGGCTGAACACTCCCCAAGCCCCACTCTCCACACTCACAAGACACTCACTCAAGTGTTTACAAGCTCAAAGATGCAAGGAAGCAAGTAAAGGTGGTCTCTTGGTCAAGAAAATGGTGAAGAAAGGCTAAGACTCCAAACTTAGCAAACCAACACCAACACCCACGCAAGATTTCTATTTTCTAGGGCAATGTGCCCTTAATATGGGTATATATAGCCAAATGGCCACTAAACGCGCAGTATTAGCCTTAATAGCTACGCAAAAAATCTTGATCCCAAACTTTGGAATCTTAAACTAATCATTTTTCTAAGATTTATCATATTTTTATTTTATTTTTCGGAGCACCGTTCTGATACGCATTTTTCTATAGCCAGTATCAGTTCTAGCATCAGATCTCATTATTTTGACTTGAAACTCGTTTTACAAGTCCTACATATTATTCTAGTAATTATCATACACTTATTATAATTTTCCGGTATACTTTTCCGGTACGCATTTATACCGACTAGCAGAACCGGTATCTACACTTTTCTTCCGAAAAACGATTTTTAGCATTCTTACCCACTAATTATAATTATTAAAGCCTCATAATAATTATTAGGGTCAATTATGGAATTATTTCCTAATTATCACAATTAATTCATTAATTACCTTAATTAGCGGTGCAGGTTCTTACAATCCTCCTCTAGCCTCTATAGACATTGGGCCACAAACATCAGAGAGAATGAGTTCTAATAACTCACTAGCCCTACGACTTTCAAGCCCTTTGGGCTTGTGACGAGTCATTTTCCCAGCTAGACAAGATTCACATTGTCCATATGATTCCAAATCCATAGAATCTATGAATGGGTTGTCTGCATCATTATTTGCTGCCATGATTTGTGGTTCTTCAGACAGAGTCTCTAACTCGTTGAATGCAAACTTCTTCCGATAAATTTTTCTATTTCTCTTTTCAGTCTTTGTAATCTCCGAATCAAATGGAAATTCTGCAGTTTTGCCTCGCATACAACTTAGAAAGGATATTAGTAGCACTTTTCAAATAAAATTTAAAATAGATAAAAATAAAAATAAAAGTATTCACAAAATCCAATCTTAAAGATCAAGATTGTATGATATAAGAAACGCCAATCCCCAGCAATGGCGCCAAAAACTTGATGCTACCCGGCAGTATACTGATCGCACAAGTAATACAATGATAAGAAAAAGTATCGTCTCCACAGGGATTATGATCGAATATCAAATAATTGTTCCTTTTAAGATGGAAGGAATTCAAATTGATGTGAAAAGTATTGTGGATTTGAGTAACAATAAGAACTAAGATAAAAACATATTTTTGGAATTTTTGTTATGAAAATAAAATAGAGATTGATTTTATAAAATATAAGAAAACATTGTAGCTAGAGTGCATTCATCATATGATCCCCACTTTTTACGCTGGATTGATTTACAATACTCATCTAAATAAATATTCAGATAATTTATCATCTAAAAATATTAAATAGATTACCCTCAATTCCTCGCAAGGTTAACCCTGTAACCCCAATTCCTTGCAATGTTTCTCATGAAATTAAGCACTGAGTACGATAAATTAAACATCTGCAATATTATATATGTCTATTCCTAGCACGCATACAAATTGTTATCCTACTCCCTTTCAAGATCAAAAACCCCAATATTCCTATCTAGGGTTCTTACCCTCAAACTATCATCAACTATTAGATTGATCAATTCTAACAAAGAAAATAAAAATCACGCACAGAGTAGAGATAAAGATAAATATATTAACGAGTAAATATAAATCAATCCGTTGCAATAAGGGTTCACATAGGGTTTGTGACCCTAACTACAATAAAGAGTACTAACCAACCATTGTCATGACTGATCTATCAATATTCAACATGAACTGGAAAATGGAAGATCAAGATGAACAAGATCTCCACAAGACTCTCCTTCTGAGCACGAAGGCTGTCTCTGAAGAATAGGATTCCTAATTCTGTAAAGAGCACCCTTTAAATAGCCCCACCTTTTCTTCCAAAATTGTCCTTGAAAAACACACAGTACTTTGTTCTTGCAAGCTGGCGCGGATCTGCGCCACTGTGGCGCTGGACCATGCCAGATCTGTGGTCATTGGCCCTACAAGGTGGCGTTAAGTTGTGCCAGTTCTCTGGAATTTTGGCCCAAGCAATATGATACAGTATAGATCTTCCACCCTTGTGGATTCGCGCCACCAAGCTTTTTACACTTCCGTATTTTCTACCTTTTCTCCTATATAAACATAAAAATTAGGTGAGAAATGTCATTGAAATAGAAAAGTCAATATAATAAGAAAATCTGTATAAAAGTGCTCTTTTATGACTTAATTCTCATCATTTTCAGCTTGAAAAACTACATCTGCCAGAGGCACATCACTATAAAATAGCCATGATGACCGAATTGCAACCTAGCCATTTGATAAACCATCATACTTTCCATTAACCACTTAATGGTTCATTCAACTCCAAATGGCTAAACAACCATCATTCCAACAAAAAATGACATCAATATATGATCATCCAACTTCATGAAAAATCCATAGAAATTCAAAGATACCTAAATTTATAACTTGAGTTTCAACCATTCAACTATGAATTTCTTACCTCAAATGACTCCAAATCGACTAGAGATCATTTCTCACACTTTAAACTATGAAAACAGCCCCTCCAAGCACCATGGACAGCAAGATGGTCGAACCACACTTGGAGGAAAATCTTTCTAATAACAACCCCTTAAGTTGAACTAAGTAGAGGGTTATGATCACAAGACCCTAAGCTTTAAGTTTTGTGAAGGTAGCTAAGTGTTTTATGGAACCAAAATTGTAACGCTCGGCCACTTCAAGAATCGATGACTCTCCCCACAAGCTAACATGATACTTTTTCAGGAAGTGTGTGAGTGAGGAAAAAACACGTTGAAAAGTCTCGTGTTAGTTTGTTGGGACAATAATTGATCCTGGTGTAATGCCCAACCACTTGCAAGATCAATGACTATCCTCATACACTAACATGAGACTTTTGAGCGTGCTTTATCCTCACTCACACACTTCTTTGGAAAACTTCCCACAAGGTCACCTATCCCAAAAGTCAAGCACACTTAACTATGGAGTTCTTCCGTTATGGGGTACCGAAAAATAGATGCATCTTGTTATTATAGGTAGCACAAATTAATTCTTATAAGTTATTCCCAACTGTGCAGTCTCATACCTACACAGTATTTAGAATCACTCTCTTTTAGATGACAATTCGATTCATTCATGTACCCCCTGCTAGAAGCCTGCATGAGCCGCTCCTTGTCTGTGCCCTTTCACACCATGCCCTTTCTCACCGGCGCATACTCCCCGCCCTCGTCAGCACCCGGGATGTTACATGCCCACCAGTTTTCGCCTGGTTCATCCTTGAACCACACCATACTGGGAGAAAGGCCTTGCTCTAATACAACTTGTAACGCTCAGCAACTTGCAAGGATCAATGATTGTCCCCACAAACTAACACAAGACTTTTTAGCGTATTTTGTCCTCACTCATACACTTCCTGGGAAAACTTCGCTGGAGGTCACATATCCCAAAATTGCTCCAAGTCAAGCATGTTTAACTATGGAGTTCTTCCGTTTCGAGCTACCGAGAAGTCTTATGTTAGTTTGTGGGGGATAGTTATTGATTATTGAAGCGATTGGGCGTTACAAGTGGTATTAAAGCAGAGCTTCTCTCCCATTGCGGAGTGGTTCGAGGAAGAACCAGACGGAAGCTGGTGGGCATGTAACATACTGAGCGCTGACGAGGGCGGGGAGTGATCGCTGGTGCGAAAGGGCACAGACAAGGAGTAACTCATGGCAGACTTCTAGTGGCGGGGATACATGCATGAATCGAATCAAAACCTGAATAAGAGGGGTTCAAGAGACTTTTTTGGTATGGGACCATATTATTGGGAATCGCTTATAAGAATAAACTGGTACTACTTATACTAACCAGATGCATCTACTTTTCGGTAGCCCATAATGGAAGAACTCCATAGTTAAGTGTGTTTGACTCAGAGCAATTATGGGATAGGTGACCTCCTGGGAAGTTTTCTCATAAAATGTGTGAGTGAGGACAAAACACGCTGAAAAGTCTCGTGTTAGTTTGTGAGGACAGTCATTGATCCTTGCAAGTTGTCGGATGTTACAAAAATGAAGAACCAAGCTTCTCAAGGTTGGCAATGGAGTCTAGAACCTGTTTTGGGAAGAAAGACAAATGGAGGGAAATAAAAAGAGATAACCGACTTACACTTAGTCTAGGTGTCTTATACATTAATTTGTTGACTTTCCTTAACAATTGATGTATAAAGAATACGATTGGCTAATAACTTAACCAAAAATTGACCTAATTAATAATAATATCTATTCATAATTAACTTAAACTGATCATACTTTGAACCCACCAATTTTTCTAAACTTTCTTAATTTGGCATAAAAATCAAGTTTAGCCCAAGTTTTGCTTAATTGCAAATAGGCACTAAACTTAAACATATTTATACTTTGACCCACAGTCTTTTCTAATAATTTCATTTGGGTTCTAATTGACTTGTTTGACATGAATTGTTTCCTTATACATATTATAATGTTAATCACATGATTAATTTGTCATAATTTCATTGAATACATATTTCATTTCCTTAAACACTTGCGTAATTTCTTGTTTACATAACTTATAGTATTGGTTGTTATATGGGTTTGCACCCACGATCCTGCCCTCCAGTATAGCACTCACGATCGCTATCTGCGGGTTAACTGCTCTAGGGCCACTCATTACCATGATAACTGCTCCTAAGGGTTATATATATACCTAAACAGTACTCCTAAGGAAGGCATATCATACACGGTGCATACTATCGTACGCGTATGCATTAGAGCATTCATCATCCCATAAATACACACACACATATTTTTTGTTAGTGTTCTCTGTAATTCACAGGTCCTCCAATAGTGTTTCTCACAAACACTCAAACACACAGAACACACAGATTCTTCTCTGAATATACCTCTTTCTATTACTGTATATACCAAGCCACATTTACAATGGCTTACATGGTGCAATTTATAAGCATTAGTAAAAGACTAATGACCAACTTAGGAAATCTAAACATAATAATAACTACTTCATAGAAACTCTAAACTCATTAATGTCCACTAACAAATTCCTAAGGACACCTCGCTTCACCAAAAACTCTTCAATTTTCTATTTTCTTTTAATTAAATAAAGTTTAAACCAACAAAACTCCCCCTTAAACTTTAATATCTCTACCGTCCTTCATTCCCATCTTCTTCTTGCAATTCTCAAACAACAACGTCGGCAGGGGCTTTGTGAAAATATCTCCAACTTGATCTCGGCTTGCAACATGAGTGAGCTCCACCTTTCCTTCTTTGACTTGATCTCGGATGAAATGAAACCTGACATCAATATGCTTACTTCTTTCATGGTTGACCGGGTTCTTTGCTAACTCGATCGCAGATTTGTTGTCAACACGGATTTCAGTTGAACCGACTTGCTCTTGCTCCAACTTGCTCAATAAATTTCTCAGCCAAATTGCATGACAAACACACCAGGAAGCAGCAACGTACTCGGCTTCGCATGTAGATAAAGTCACAATAGGTTCCTTCTTTGACACCCACGTGAATGCCGTGTTTCCCATAAAAAATACATAGCCAGCCGTGCTCTTCCTGTCACCAACATCTCCGCACCAATCACTATCCGAATATCCTGTCAGTTTGTACTTATCCGACTTCGAGTAATGAAGTCCTTGCGAGATTGTTCCTTGAACATATCTTAAAATTCTCTTTTCCGCCTTCCAATGAGTATAGCTCGGCTCTTCCATAAATCGGCTTATTATTCCAACACTCAGACACAGATCCGGTCTCGTACACGTCAAGTACCTCAGACTTCCAACTAGACTCCGATAAACACTCGGATCTACCTTTCCACCTCCATCAAATCTTGAAAGTTTAACACCGGGTTCCATAGGGGTTGAAACCGGGTTGCAATTACTCATTTTAAATTTCTCTAAAATTCCTTTTGCATAGGCTTCCTGAGAGACGAAAATCCCGGATTTGTCTTGTCTGACCTCCAAACCAAGAAAATATTTCATCAGACCGAGATCCGTCATCTCGAACTCCTTCGTCATTTTATTCTTGAAATCTTGAATCATCTCTTCATCATTACCCAAGAAAATCAGATCATCAACATATAGAGCAACAAGTAGAATTTTACTTCCCTTTTTCTTCACATAGAGTGCATGTTCATACGGACATTGTTCAAGTCCATCTTTCTTGAAGTAATTGTCAATTCTTGTGTTCCAGGCTCTTGGGGCCTGCTTCAACCCATACAAAGCTTTTTTCAGTCTCAACACTTTTCTTTCTTGTCCTGCTTTCATGAATCCCGGAGGTTGTTCCAGATACACCTCCTCTTCGAGTACTCCATTTAAGAATGCCGACTTCACATCCATCTGATAGATCGGCCATCCGAACTGCGCTGCTTGAGAAATTAACAGCCTGATAGTCTCCATTCTTGCTACGGGTGCGAACACCTCGTCATAGTCAATGCCGGCCTTCTGCCTATACCCTTTCGCCACCAGCCGGGCTTTATATCTTTCGATCTCCCCCTTAGCATTCATTTTCTTTTTATACACCCATTTCACACCAATGGGCCGACTTCCTTTGGGTAGCTCGGCTAACTCCCACGTCTTGTTCTTTTCTATTGCTTTAATTTCTTCCTCCATGGCTGATTGCCATTTCGCATTTCGAATTGCTTCTTCAAAACTCACTTCCTCAGAGTCTGCTAACAAACATACCAGATGTGCTTCACTGGTGGAATCATATAGATCTTGTAGACTCCTCATCCTTGGTTGTCTCAACTCTTCTTCACCGTCAGAAACTTCTGGATTTGCAGGGATATAGGTCGAAGGTTGTTTGACCTCAATAGATCTATTTCCGGGTTCCACATTATCCCCTGATAGACTGTTCCAGTCCCAAGCATCTTCTTCATTCACTTTCACATCTCGGCTAACCAGCACTTTTTTACTAACGGGATCCAACAACTTGTATCCCTTCGTCTTCTCATCATAACCAATAAACACAAACTTCTTACTCTTATCATCTAGTTTTGTCCTCAACTGATCCGGTATGTGTGCATAAGCAACACTCCCAAAGACTCTAAAGTGACCCACTGAGGGCTTCAATCCGCTCCATGCTTCTTGCGGAGTCTTGTCATTCAAATTTGAATGTGCACATCTGTTCTGCACGTATACTGCACATTGTACAGCTTCTCCCCAGAACTCTTTTGGCATGTTTTTCGTCTTTAACATAGATCGGACCATATCCAGGATAGTCCGGTTCTTTCTTTCAGCTACTCCATTCTGCTGGGGCGAGTACGGTGCGGTCAGGAACCGCCTTATCCCATGTTCTTCACAGTACTTCTTGAAAGCTGTTGATACGTACTCCCCACCTCGGTCTGAACGGACCGACTTGATGTACCTCCCAGTACCATTTTCTATCATCACTTTAAAGTTCCTAAATGCCTCTAGCACCTCGGATTTTTCCTTCAAAAAATACACCCAAGTCTTTCGACTAAAATCATCAATAAACGTTACAAAATACTTCTTACCACTGAATGACCCGGGAGTAATGGGTCCACACAGGTCGGTATGAATTAATTCCAGAGGCTGCCTAGCTCGGTATCTCGCCATCCTTTGGAATGGGCTCCTCGCATGTTTTCCCAATACGCAGTCCTCACAAAAATTTCCTTCAGAGTTAATCTTTGGCAGTCCCACCACCATGTTCTTCTTCATCATCTCGGTCAGACCACCATAATGAAGGTGTCCAAACCGTCGATGCCACAGCGACATTTTATCCTCCACCTCGGCTTGCAGACAACCGACCTCCATACTCCTCAGACTCAGCTTATACATTCTATTTTTCTCCATCTGAACTAGGGCTATCAGACGCCCTTGTTTATCTTTCAGCAGCAGAACTCGATCTGTCATTAGAACCGAGTAGCCTTTCTCCATCAATTGTCCAATGCTCAGAATATTGCTTTTGAGCTCAGGCACGTAATACACGTCCCGAATTGTACCAATTCGTCCATCTCTTTGCAAGAAACAGATCGTACCTCGGCCTTTCACATCAATTTTGGACGCGTCTCCAAAAGAGACATGTCCAGCTTCCACCGTTCTCAACTCCTTGAACAAATGTTTGTAACCACACATGTGATTACTGGCACCAGTATCCAGGTACCACTCTGACTCAACCTTCGAGCTAGTTTCACCATGTGCTAACATCAGAATTCCATCTTTTATTTCTCCTTCTGCAGTGAGGTTTGAAGCCTCGTCAACTCTTCTTTCATCTCGGCAATCCTTAGCGAAATGCCCAACTCGGCCACAGTTATAACACTTGTCCGAGTTGCAATCTCTTGAATAATGTCCATACTTTCCACATTTGTAACATTCCACGTTTGATTGGTTTGTCCATCGACCTCTTCGACCACGTCCTCTACCTCTCCAGTTTTGCTGACTCGTCTCAGCTCTTTCTTCATGTTTCACCTCCTGACCTCGGCCACGACCTCCTCGGCCATTTCCACGTCCACCTCGTCCACGACCTCTACCTCGGACATTCTGAGAGTAGAGTGCCTTTTCATCCTTGATATTTGCTTTTGACTGAAGTGCTTGCTCCAGTGTCTCTTCTTTCTTCTTTTTCTTGCGTTGTTCATGCGCCTCAAGAGAACCTGCTAGCTCTTCAACAGAGAGCGTAGCCAAGTCCTTAGACTCCTCAATTGCACATACCACGTTCTCGAAATCGTCTGTCAACGACCTCAGAATTTTTTCAACGACTCTGGAGTCGGTCAACACCTCTCCATTTCGTTTCAACTGGTTCACCACGGTTTGAACCCGGGTGATGAAGTCCGACACTCCTTCGGTTTCCTTCATCTTCATCCCCTCCAACTCTCCTCTTAGAGTTTGAAGTCGGACCTGCTTCACACGGTCCGCGCCTTTGTAAGTCGTCTCCAATATATCCCAGGCTTCCTTTGCCGTCGTCGCATCTCCAATTTTTTCAAGACCACCGCTTCCTTCAACAGCTTGAAACATCATAAATAGTGCCGCTGCATCCTTTGATCTCAACACACTCAATTGCTTGAGTTGATTTGCTGAATATCCTTCCGTTGTATCAGGTTCTACGAACCCATTTTGCACCAACCCCCAACTGTCATAAGCTCGTAGAAGGGCCTTCATTTGGATACTCCAGTTTTCATAGTTCACCTTTGTCAGGCGGGGCACTGGCAGACTATTACTCATATTTTCCATTGGCTCTGATACCAATTTGTAATTCACAGGTCCTCCAATGGTGTTTCTCACAAACACTCAAACACACAGAACACACAGATTCTTCTCTGAATATACCTCTTTCTATTACTGTATATACCAAGCCACATTTACAATGGTTTACATGGTGCAATTTATAAGCATTAGTAAAAGACTAATGACCAACTTAGGAAATCTAAACATAATAATAACTACTTCATAGAAACTCTAAACTCATTAATGTCCACTAACAAATTCGTAAGGACAAATACCGTGTCGATAATGTCTTCTTTTTCTATTTTCTTTTAATTAAATAAAGTTTAAACCAACATTCTCATCGGACTTTGCCTTGAGGTACTGGACTTTCCATTGTCAGGTATCTCTTCCATTAGCTCCATAAGTACAATTACTAGCCAATTAGCTAGATATTAGGGGGTGTTTGGTAGGATGAAAAAAAAAAACTTGCCATGGAAAGTGGGGTTGGATAAAAGGGTTACTCATGTTTGGTAAGAGGGTTTGTGAAAAAAAAAGTTGAAAACTTTTGAACCCATCAAATTTTTTTACACATACTTTGTTACCGGAAGATGACCATTGAGATCATAAATTTTTTTTACACATATTTCGTCATAACCCCAACTTTATTCAGTCATAACCCAAGATTATGAACGAACAAGTTTGGTCATGGTAATTTTTTTCACCCTTATGAGCCCTACTTTATTCAGTCATAACCAAACTTGTTCGTTCAGCTTTGGTTGTCGTTCGTGTGAAGCAGAATCGATCTGAAGCATATTTCGTCCAGCTGTGGTCGTCGTTCGTCATGCAACTTTGGCGGTCAACGGTTTGGCAGGTAGGTGTCGGATAACATGAATTGGTCCTTTGTTACAATGGGTACTGTTGACCCGTTTTTTGATTTCGCAGAATCGAAGAAATACGAAAAGTCTGAAGCTATATACATGACCTTCACACCAGGAAGAGTAGTTACTATCTTACTTCTTTCAGGTACGACGACCTCCGTATGCTCCATTATTATGCATGTTTATATTGACCATTTCTATTGCTTTTTACCTGTCCCTGAGATAGTTTGAAAGTCTTACTTGCTTTGGACATGCTGGAGTTTATTAGTTAGTACAACTGACAAACATTGTCCCCTACCTCTGCCTCTCCTTTCGTTGGTATATGATGAATTGTAGAGTCTTGACTAGCCTGCGGGGAGGAGAGTCTTGACTTACTTACTGTCCAACTTTCATTTTATAATTTATTTGTTATACAGCGTTATAAAGAATAAAAAAATGTTAGTATAATTGGTGCATTGTTATTTGAAATTTGTTGTAGTAACTAGCCATTTTATAACTACGGTGATGCTTATTCGTTGTTTTCGTCCATTTCTTGCAGAAATTTTTCCTTCAGGACAGGTTCATATTTGGACCGCATGTGAGATAACTGGCACTGACAACTCAGGGACGCAAGAGTTCAATACCAGGATGGACGGCGGGCGGATAGGTGTGGCGTATGGCCGGATTGATAAACTATTTTACTGTTGTTCTATTAAAATTATTTGATGTCATTTTATATTCTTTAATTTTTTTATACAATAATAATAAAATTATTGGTAAGCGGTAGAGCCGGCAAAACGGGCTCGGCTCGGCAGGCCAACCCGCCCAACCCGTTAAACGGGGCGGGACGGGCTGAGTTTTCCAACTCATCTCAAAAGCAGGGCGGGACGGGGCAGGCTTACTTTTTGGTGGGTGGATGACGGACATTGACGAACCGAGGTGGGTCAGTGTAAAATAAATAGATTCGGGCTGGAGGGCCAACTTGTCCAATCCGCCAAACGGGACGGGCTGAATTTTTGAACCCACTTTCAAAAATGGGGCGGAACGGACTAACTCATTTTTTTAACAGGTTAATGACAAAGGGGAATGGGATGGGACAGGGCGGGTCGACCACTTTGGAGCAAGAGGTGATAGTTTCGCATTTGCAAAGTTTGAGTGGTAAAAAGAAATAATTAAAATTTTGATAAAAAGCAATGAAATGGTCAAAATTCATTAACGTGGGATAGTTTCGCATTTGCAAAGTTTGAGTGGGATCCACCCTCAGCCATAGGGTCGTTTCGGTCAATTGGCTCGAAAAGTAATAGAAAAATTGAGGATAGGGATACAGTAGGGGTGCAGTAGAGGGATATTTGTCAGTCAGAAAACTCCTCTTCTACTTCTCCTCCTTCACACCCTTTCACAAACATTGCTAACACACTGACACATGTTCAGCCAAACACAGTACAACAGAAGAAATAAAATAAGATAGAGAGAGTCTTTCTTTCTCGGTCAGCACAGAACAACAATATTTTCCCTGAAATTCAGCAGTGAATTTTCAAACACCAAGTTTCAAGGCGAGGTTTTTTTGGTTTTTATTTTAGTTTTTCTTTTGTTATTTTTAATAATTCCTTTCCCAAGGACTTCAAAATTCTTTGGAGTACTTGTTGTATTGGCACACTGTCAGGGTTGGCCAATTCTATAGGGGGAGAAATGCAGGAATTACATCCCATCGGAGGAGGAAGGCTTTTCGTCGGTGGCGGCGGAGGAGGAGACAGGAGGTTGAGGCCCCACCACCAGAACCACCTCCAGCAGGCGTTGAAGTGCCCCCGCTGTGACTCTCTCAACACCAAGTTCTGCTACTACAACAACTACAACCTCTCTCAGCCCCGCCATTTCTGCAAGAACTGCCGAAGGTACTGGACGAAAGGCGGCGTCCTCCGTAACGTCCCCGTCGGCGGCGGTTGCCGGAAATCAAAGCGCTCCAACAAGCCCAAAAACAACACCAACAACAACTCATCCTCGTCCTCAGAAATCGCTTCAGCTACCACACCAAACCCGCAAGCAGGGCCACAGCCACCAGAGCCAGAGCGCAAATCCAACTCGAACTCCAGCAGCGAAAGCTCCACCCTCACCGCCGCCGCCGCCGCAGTCACAACAGAGGCGATGTCGGCGCTGACATCAAACGCTGCATCGAACAACAACTTGTTATTGGACAACTTTCGCGAGTCGAAGTTCTTCAACAACCCTGTTTTGGAGTCGGAACAAGAACAAGGTGGTGGTGGAGATCACTGTGGCATTTTCTCTGAGATAGGTAGCTTCACGAGCCTCATAGCTTCCACAAACGAAGCATTGCCGTTTGGGTTTGGTAATAACGTCCTTGATGCGTCGTCGTTTCGGTTCAGCGCTACTCATCAGCATGGGAATGATCAGCTACAAGCAGCACCAGGTGGTGACCAGTGGCAACAGCAGAAGATGTTGGGCATGAGCATGAGCATGAGCACTGATCATCATCATCATCAGCATGAGTTCATGCTCGATCACACGGTGCCTCTTGAGTTTTCTACTCTGCAAAATAAAACTGGGCATGGAGGATTTGGATCGTTGGATTGGCATGCTGGTACAGATCAAGGTTTGTTTGATCTTCCTAACACCGTTGATCAGGCTTACTGGACTCACACTCACTGGTCTGATCAAGACAATCCCACTCTCTTTCATCTTCCCTGAAAAGCCTCAAGATTTTTTTTTCCCCTATAACTTAAGAAAAGAGCAAAGTATATTTGAAATTTGAATGAGAACATGGAGTATCTCACATAATTACGAGATGTAAATTTTTTTCCTTTTGTTTTTGGGTGGTGATTGGGTTTGATCTCAGTGATGTGCATGTGCAACTAACTTCCATGTTAGTTTTCCTTTATTTTTATTTTTTGCTTAATGTTATAATGTATGTACGTATTTGGAATTTGATTTATTAGAAAAAAAAAATTAGGGAAAATATAGCTGCGGTGTTTTAATATTATATCGGTAATTGTTTTGTTTGGTTGGCTGTTTGAGATTGTAATCTTATTTTTGTGTGTGTATGAGATACGATGACGCAAAACACCTAGTTTATAATGTGCCGCGTCATCGTGCATGTTGATAATGACGGTAATCGTGGCCTCATCTTAGCTGATGGTGGTGTTTGTTATGATAAATCATAAATAATAAAATAAGAAATAAAGAATGGGATATTTATATGATGGATTTAGGAGTTTGTGTGAGAAATTGGAGAAGGAAAGAAACAGAGTGTGGGGGCAGCAATAGTACTGAACAGTCCTATTCGCGATCATAACTCCACGTGGCGGTAGTGATGGAAGGAAGAAGGGTCTAAATGCGAAGTGGGACTCGTGGGCTATGGTGACAACTGACAAGTCACGAATGTGATGTGAGGTGAGGGGTCGGTTCTGTGGTGGCTGATTCTGGTGCTGGAGGTGATGGCTTAGACGAAAAGCAGAAGGTCAGGGAAGCAAAATAAGCAGGATAGAGTGGTGGACATGAAGACAGAGCAGAGAGACATTTGGGTTGATGATGATGATGATGAGATGAGGGGTGAGGGTCGTTGTTATTGATGATGTTGGTGGGTGGGGCCTTGAGGCTGTGGTGTGCGAGTGTGTTTCATGCATGATGTGCCTCGCTTCAAATCAAGGTAAGCAAGAAGCATACCTTTCCGTATCTCTTTCGTCAACAACAAGTCTCGCCATTTATTTTTAAAATGAATTTCAATGATATTCTAAGACTATGTATGTGGTGGCCTTCTCGAATTCACCTCTCTCTCTCTCTCTCTATATATATATATATATATATATATATATATATATATATATATATATATATATATAATTACATTTTAGGAAAAGTGATTGTGTAATGTTATAGAGATTCGTTTTACGTGCATTAGTTTTTTTTTTTTTTGCTTTAAAAAGTATGGGCCCCACAAAATATTGCGTGTAGAGGAAAGTTGTTGGTGTCATGTGACATGATAGATGTAAAGCTCATATATATATATATATATAGGTTATCATCTATCATTTAACGTCACCATAGTCACGCAAAACGAATCTCTGTAACATAACACAATTATTTTTCCTACAATATTACACTTATAAAACCCATATATATATAGGATAGGATCAACTTATACCGGTTGTAAGAATAACAAGTTTTACATCAAATCTTAACCGTTGATTTTCGTTCATCCAACGGTTAAGATTTATTGGAAATTAAAAATTAATTAAAGAGTGCGACCTAATAAATCTTAACCGTTAGATGTAGAAAATCAATAGTTAAGATTTGGTGTAAGACTTATTATTCTTACACCGGTGTAAGATGATCCTGCCCCAATATGAGTTAGGATTTGGTGTAATATTTATTACTCTTACACTGGTGTAAGTTGATCCTATCTCATATATATATATATATATATAAGGTAGGATATTCTTTCACCGGTGTAAGAGTTAGAAGTCTTACACTCAATCTTGACCATTGATCCACTTGTATCCAATGACTCACATTACTAAAAAAAATTAGCCGTTAGATATAAATAGAATCAACGGATAAGATTGAGAGTGTAACTTACACTAGTATAAAATGATCCCGACCTTATATATATATTTGGTAAAACCACTATATGTTTTAGATTTGATGTCAGTTGTACAAAGCGAAACATTGTTAATATTTTTTTGATGGGATAAGTTATTTTACCTATAAAAAATGGTAGGTAGAATAATCTATCATTTTTAATATACTTTTAATTATTAATTAAAATTGTATGTTAGCCTTTCTAATATTAGCCTAGTGAGGGTAAGTTAAGGTGTACATGATAACAATTTTGTTTTACAGTATTGTTTTTAAAAAAGAATATATATATATATATATATATATATATATATATATATTTTATGTATGTGTCTTGGAATGAATATCCTTCCTCTTAATTTTTTAAAAAAGAAATATATATATATATATATATATATATAAAATGTATTCGGTAATTTTTTTTTTTTATTTTGGGAAAGAGAATTACACGTTCGGTAATACAATATACATCTATTTCTTTACTTTTAAAATAATTATGAAGATTTCATTTAATGTGTAAAATAATCAAATCGCAATTGATATCTTAACTGAAATATCAAATTTTCATCTTTAACAAATAATAATTATTTCATGAAAATACTAAAATACGTAAAAATATGATAATTTAATACAATGAAAGTACAGCTATCCAAAAAAAATACAATGAAAGTACTAAAACAATTTATCTCATAAAAATATTAGAATACAGTAATACTATTCAATTTTTAATACCGTATTATTACCTTAATATCAGTGAAACAAATGAATTGGTAAATCCATATACATTAATCACTTGATATCCGAATACTTTAAAGCAGAAAAAATTGATAAAAAAATATGAAAAGTCTTCAGATGTATTTTAAATATCTCATAATTTATATGGCTAATAAATCAATATCAAATTGGGGGCAAATGATTCGATGTAACTAATTGGTTTGCAATATATTTTTTAACAATGTTTATTTTGGCCGCTTGATTTGGGGCCTCTTCCCAGGGACGGACCTATTTGGTCACCCATGTCTGCACTTGGGGACATGAATTTTTTTTTATTTTTTTAAGTATTATAATGCAGAAAGATTCATCAAGTATCTTGAATGTTCTTGTTCATCATTTTTGATAGGAGCTCATGTTAATTTTGCACTATTTTACACTATGCTGCCAGCAAAGGTTGGTCGAAGATCGCTGAAATACTGATCTCTCATGATGCCAAGACTGTAAGGACAAATTTGAAATACGTGAAAAAAACATATATTTTATTTTATAATGTTATACAACAAATCGGTTTGATTAAAAAAAAAATTTAGGAATAAATTTTTTTGTTAACTTGAAGCTTTTTTTTCTTATTTATATTTTTTATTTTTTAATTCATTTAAAATTTTCTTTAAAAAAAATTCGGAGATATTATCCCCAAATCCCATCACTAAATATAAAATTCGGAGACATTATCCCCAAATCCCATCACTAAATATGGGAACATAAAAATTCGTTAGTGCCTCTTCCTCTATAGCTTTAGTTGTGTGGATTGCTGGTGAAACGTTGGGATTGACATAATGTGTTAGATTTTTATATGCCATTTGATAAAATTATCTGATGGGTAAAAGATGGCCTGGTTGAAAAAAGGAGGCAGAGGAGACATATGTTTCTTCCTCTATAGCTGTAGTTGTGTAGATTGTTGGTGAAACATTGAGATTGACGTAATGTGTTAGAATTTTGTATGCTATTTGATAATCTCTGACAAATTTATCTGATGGGTAAAAAATTGGCCTGGTTGAAAACAGAAGGAGGCATCGGAGGTACATATTAGAAAGTGAGAGAGAAGTGTTTCTTCTTTTTGTGCTATAGAATAAAAAAGCAAAAAAAAGTTGCTTCATTTTTTTTTATTCCAAATTAAATCAGTTCATTATGGGGAACAAAAATAAAATAAAATGACTTTGTCATTTCTAATTTTTCTATTCCCCAAATTAAAAAAAATTAATTAATTCTAAAAAAGTTATCATGCACATCTGAATAAAATTAATACATGATTTTAGCGATGAATAGACAATTTGTGGAACAGAGTGTCAAAGTGAGATTTGATTTTAAGGGTAAAGTATGAAATTATAGTTATTTATTAAAAATATTAACAAAATAGATTTAATAATTTTATAAATAACGGGGAAGGTTATACTTGTAACCTGTTTTGTTTACAACTTCTTACAATCATATCTTAACCATTGATTTCCGTCAATCAACGGTTTAGATTTTTACAAATTAAATTTATTAATTAATTATTAATTTACAATAAATGACTATCATTGATTGACTCAAATCAACGGTTAAGATATGGTTGTAAGAGTTTATAAACTATTTTAGTTGTAAATATAACCCTCCCTTTATAATATATGATACATATATACAGATGCGTTATTACAATTATTATCATTAATTAATTAACCATTATAATCTTACACTTCAAACAAGCAACCGAATCTGATCTAAGTTTGTTACTAGCGTTTATTTTTAGACCTTTTCATCTATTTAGTGCAAATAATAAACGGTTTTACCCAATCAACGCGGTAGGTGGTGCATGTTCAAGTCGCAAAGGAATATTGATCAGAATCCATTTTGCAACGGGCTAATCATATCATCTTCCTCCACACAAATGGTCTGGAACCGCGTGAGTCAGAGCATCTTGCAGTTAGAGCAGCCTTAACTCTTGGGTCTTCAATGGAATAAAAGGGGTGTACCAGCAAGACACTCCGACACTCAAGTCAGATTTGGTTCAAGCAGATTTTATTATGTAGAAAAAGATGTATATCTTTGTGTTAATATGTATGTATTTATAGTGGAGAGGTGAGCAGATGACCAGTTTGCAAGTAGTGAGATATACTTGGAGATGAAATATTCATAAGAATGTGGTAATTAATATTGAGGAGCTTATTGTCATGTAGCCTTTTAATATTTTGGAGCTTGATGAGATGAGATTGCAGCCTTCATTGACTGTCATCTTTCTTAGTAGTGAAGACTTTTAATTTGGACCTTGTGTTATTATAATATTATTCCAGATCAAGTACGTATGTACATCTATCCCTTGGATGACTTTAAAACACATGTCCCTGACGTGTTACACTATATTATTTTGATAAATTCTTTCCTAATTACATTGATTTAATTAATAATTTTGAATTATACACCAAAGTTTAACAAAATTTCCACGCACGTAATATGTCAGGGTTGTATTATGAGACAATTATCCATGCTCATGTAGGAGGGTAAAAAGTAAAAAAATAAAATAAAATAAAATAAAGAATAATGCGATAGAAATGGGAACAGTGACCAAAATATCACTGTTTCCCAATTTTTTTCCCTAAATGCCATGCCAACAGTGTTACTTCCCAATATGCCACGTTGGCAAGTTTGCTACCCCATTATAGCGAACTTGGTTGCAACTAATGCACCTGCACATTTTCACCTGCCACGCCACGTGGCAGACATGCAACGAAGTTCGCTGCCCGCCCTAGCGAACTTCGTTGCATGTTTGCCATGAGACATCGTGGCAGGTGAAAAAATGCAGGTGCATTAATTGCAACCAAGTTTGCTACTTGAAGTAGCGAACTTGGTGTCCACTAAGAATGTGACACATCAGCAAAACTGAGTTCGCTATAGTGCACAACGAACTTGTCTACGTGGCATATTGGGAATTATCACTTTTGACGTGACATTTAAGGAAAAAAGTTAAGGAACAGTGACATTTTGGTCACCGTTCCATAGAAATGATCCAAGAGAATGGGCACATGTGTGCCACCTAACCTTTGTAAACAAGGATTATGCAGGCTTAGAAGATTGGGCCATGGCTCGGCCTTTCAATGAAACAGAGGGGCATGGACTAATACCGTGTGCATGTTAGGGCCTCAGAGCCGACACATGGTTCTCGTGGTCCTCTTTATCAGATCCCCCACAGAGGCACTTGGAATATTTAGAGTAAATGCTCAAATTGGTCCCTGACAAAAAACTTGGTGCCCAAATTAGTCCCTCACAAAAATAAATTCGTTAGATAGTCCCTAACAAAGAGAAACAGGACCCACGTTAGTCCTTCTGTTAATCCAAAACTCACGGTGTCACTGACGGTGCTGATGTGTCACGTTAAGTGACATGCTGAATGCCACGTTGGTTTAGGAACGACGTCGTTTGGAGAGAATCATCCACATTGGTCAGAATCAGTTCACTTTCATGCAAGGAACGTAGTCGTATGGTTTAAGGTTCTTATTAAACCAGAAAACATGGGATTGAATCGAAGATTGAACACATGAATTTGGGGGAAATTGATTGACGGTTTAGTGATTGTGGGTTTATATTGTACGATTTAGGGTTGTTCTTAGTTTTTATGCCATGAATATCTCTTCTGGAAGGGGGAGCTTAAGTAGTTCATTTAGGTCCAGAAGTGGAAGAAAGAGAGCTGCTCCATTGTGTAAATGTGGGAGACACAATGTTGTTTACACCTCCAAGACCATTAGAAACCCTAATAGATCATTTTTTGGGTGCCCCAACTTCAAGGTGAGGTTAATTTTTTCATGCGTTCTTTTTCTAATGTCAATGTTATTAACTGTATAGTTCAATTTGGTTTAGGAAAAGAAGCCACACTGTAAATTTTTTACATGGGTGAATGTTGCTACATCTGATACCATGGAGTTGGAAGATTGGACAATTAACAAGCTGGAGTTAAATGTAGCTGAAATGGAATTCAAGTTGAGCTTTTTGGACATGAAGCTCAATGATGAGCTGCAGCTGGAGGTGAATGACCACAAAAAGAAGATTAATGAGCACTGTATAAAGATTGAAGACATATCAATGAAGATGCAGACAGACTTTGAAAGGGTTGAGAAGGAAATGATGCATGTGTGTAGGTGTGCTAGGGTGATTGCTGGACCTATTATCATTGTCTTTGTAATATGTATATATCTTAGTAGTATGGTGGAGTGAAATGTTCATTTTTAATCTGTAATATGTATGCTTCTTTGTAATGGAAAGACCAGTGTTGGGATGTAATGAGATGTTGTTCATGCAATGTATATAATTTGTTTAATGTCCTTGAACTTGATTGTTCCGAAAGCACAAAATGTAGTATTAAGTTATCTGGAAATGCCAATTAAAAATGCAAAAAACTGTATGAACACTAACAACAAGGATGGAGGGAATTATACAGAAGGGGGAATGACCAGTGGGTTTGGTAACAGCTTTTTGTGGCATTGGTGTCAGTGTCATGTGTAACATGGACTAAAAAGGACCCCGGTGAATTTGTTAGGGACCAATGTGGCCAGCTGTGAAAAATAACAGGGACTAAAAAGGTCCTCGATAAAAAATGTTGAGGACCTATAAGGTATATAACAGGGACCAATGTGCTAAGTTCAAAAAATGACACAACATACAAAATATAAGCACCAGTATTGACAGAAACAAAAAAGTGTATAAGTATAAGTTGTAATGACAAGCAATGACAACAAAAAGATTGTAAGAAGACCAACACAATCATGTTCCAAAACCTCAACTGAGAAGCAGGATATATCAGTACAATTACTAATGACAGCAATGAAAAATAGTAATGATAGCAAAGATATAGTATTTCACAGAACATATTCCATTCATTTTATTTGGAATGTGCTTAGCTTGGTATTGCAGACACAATACACCATCCATTCACAGTTTTCTACTCTGCATTTGGCCCTTACTCTGACCTTGTCATTCTTAACCCATATGAAGTTCCTCCCAAGACTGATATTATAGTCTTTTACTGCACACTTAAAATGGTCCAAATTCATAAGCTCCATACCAAGTTCTAAATAGACATGGCCAAAAGAAGCATGTTCATTAAACTTTGGCAAGACAGGTCTCATATTCTCATCATCATCACTTGAAGGAGGAGTCCTCAACTCCTCAGACAGATATATATATTCTTCTTCCTCAAATGAAATTATGGCTTCCTCTTCATCAACTTCTTCAGATTCATAGTCTTGAATTGAGGCATCCTTCTTGACAGCTTTCTTCCTTGGGATCTGTTTTGCAGGCCTCTTTTTCTCTACTATTGGTACATTGTGCTCATCATCATCTTTGGAATGATCCCCAACACCAGGTGAGGGAGGCTTGTATACCTCATCCTCTGCACTCTCATATGAATCTGAGTGTGAGGAAGCAACCTCATGATCTGCATTATCATCTTCGGACCCATTACCACCATCATCTGTACTTTCTTCATCATGGTCCGAATTGATCCTATCATCATGTAAATTCAAGCCATCAGCAGCCTGTGCATGGTTTTCATTTTCTTTGATCCCATCATCATGTAAATTCAAGCCATCAGCAGCCTATGCATGGTCTTCATTTTCTTTGACCCATCATCACCTTGTGCAATGTCTTCATGTGAATTGACCCCATCATCACCCTCTGCATGGTCTTCATTATATGCTGAATTAATGACATTATCCTCTTCACTGTCATGTTGAGGTGAACCAAACTCGGGAATTGAGATCCAGTCCTCAAAGTAGACATGTATCTTATTGCCATTTCCTAAAGCAGCCTCTCACATGGCACACACATCTGAATCTGTACTCAGTGGTCTCAGCCTAGTTCCGAATCGGGTACACTAGGCTTTAGCCACATCATCTTTTTGCATTTTTCATACCCAAATTTCTTAAATAGGGTGTCAAGGTCACGGATATTGCAGTAGTCAATGTCCATCTCTTGCAATGAGTCCACCCTTCCATTTATATAGGTCATCACTCCATCTTCATCTCTTACTAAAATACCACTGTGATGATAAACAATCACTTTGTATTCTGACATTTGTCAAAACCAAAAAACCAAAACCTATCATTAATCCAACGGCCACACACGTTAGACCACTTAAACAATACAAAGTAATAAACAAACAATTTTTTTTTACGGATGCTGACTTTTTTTCCTACGATTTCCATGGGGTTTTTAATTGCTACTGGGTCAACCATGGTCCACTTTCTAAAATAGGGACCACACCACCCGGTAGTTACATTCTTTAACCTAAACCCTAAATGGAAACATGGACCACAATGTCCACTTCGCATGCAAAAAAACAAGCATTAAACAAAGGGGAACAACATGGGGACCACAAACAAAGGATGACAAAGAACAATATAAAAATGTTTCAAGATATAAATATTCTCTTACCTTTTTGTACGAAAGGTTCAGCCTCACACAAAACCAAAGATATCTTACTTCCACCGGTTCCCTCCGCTTGTTGAAGAAGTTCGTATTCCAAAAGCATGCGAGTTTTTACTCCACAGTCCTCTTCTTTCTCAACAATGGAGCGTCGAAGTTAGAAGAGAGAGAAATGGTAAAGTGTCCAACGGTTAGGTGAAGGGCAATTATGGGTTTAACAAAAAATGGTCTGACCAACGTGGATGATTCTCTCCAAACGACGTCGTTCCTAAACCAACGTGGCGTTCAGCATGTCACTTAACCTGACACATCAGCACCCTCAGTGACACCGTGTGTTTTGGATTAACAGAAGGACTAACGTGGGTCTTATTTCTCTTTGTTGGGGACTATCTAACGAATTTATTTTTGTGAGGGACTAATTTGGGCACCGAACTTTTTGTCAGGGACCAATTTGGGCATTTACTCAAATTTTTAACTATTATTATTACCAACTAAATAATTGCAAACCGATTACTCAAAAAATAATAATAATTCAAACTATAATGTACCTGGAATGAGTCTCGTATGGTGATCAGTCAAAAACATGTAGTTGGGAATGCGAATATGAACCTTCTCATTAAAAAAATATATGACATGGTCATTTAGGGAATTATAATTATATAAAGATAAATCAATGATAGTATCATTTTTGAAGGAGGTTTAAAGTCTTAATCCTAAACTCGTCCCGAATTAGATTATTCGCAAAGCGATGAACTAATTGAAATATTTCAAAGAAAAGGTAGATCAATGATACTAAAAAAAGAAAATATTAAAACAAGTAATTACAAAATCATAACCATTGATTCTGTAATCTTCTCATATGATGATTTCTTATTTTTTCATTTGAGAGGGGAATGCTTGAAATTCTACAATAGATTTGCCACAATCTTCAGCCTCTCTGTCAATTTCGTACCAAAGCTGCTATTTAATTTCTTAACATTTAGCTGCGCTCTCCATTGTAATAGAATGCTTATTCCCGATGCGGGTGGCACCATACAAACAAGTTTTTTCAGTGGCTCAACTACATTCCAATTTTGGCAGCAATGGAACAAAAGTCAAATATCATTTGTTGAGATATATAGTCCACATTGGTTGTATGGGCAACTAATATGGAGTTTATAAGGCTTTGGGCATTCCCACCCTTAGAGCTAACTTTTGGGGTGGTGTATCCCAAGGTTCTTTGACATGGTATCAGAGCATTCAAAATCTCACCGCCTCCCACTTTCTTTGTAGTGGAATTTCCACATGTAGGTGGGCTTGTATGTTGTCCACCCTTCAAGCCCAGTGGGCTCTCGTGTGAGGGGCGTGTTGAGATATATAGTCCCAGATTGGTTGTATGGGCAACTAATGTGAAGTTTATAAGGCCGCCCTTGGGCACTCCTACCCTTAGAGCTAGCTTTTGGGGTGGTGTATCCCAAGGTAATTTAACCTTTCCGTTATACGTTGTAAATTGAAAGTTAGAATAGACGTTACTAGGGTATTTGTATATAAAGACCTCAATTGAAGAGGAAAAATACGTACGAATGAATGGAAGAAACTATTATCCCAGTTTATGTGTATCTTCTTTTTGACATGGTATCAAAGCAGAGTTCTGATCTTTTCTTCGTATTGTTCCTTTTCTTCTTGAAAATTCTTATACCGTATTTTCGTAGCTGCTAGATCTTTCTCTTTGCAAACGGACGTCCAAACACCATTACCGCCACTTATCCGGCGCTATCCACCACCTTCACATTCTGAATTGTTGAATGTTCTCTCTTTGCTTCTCTTTTTCTTTCTTTGGTCCATTCTTTTTCCGGTGAACCCATTGTTCAACGTCGTTTTCCGGATACTGTCTCCTTATCAGTTTTCAGACGTCTTTTTCATTTTTTTACCGTATTTTCATCGCAGTTTTCGGACGAACCGTTTCCAACCGAACCGAACCACTTCCGAACCGAACCACCAGTTTTGAAACGAATCACTTCCGAACCGAACCAGTTTTGAAATGAACCACTACCGAACCGAACCATTTTGAACCGAACTGAACCGTTTCCGAATTGAACCGAACCGTTTCCGAACTAAACCGAACCGTTTCTGAACCGAACAGAACCGTTTTCCGAACCGAACCAGTTTTGAACCGAACCAACCGAACCAGTTCCAAATCTTGTTTCTTCCGGCCGTGTTTTCATCTTCTTCGGTGATTTATTATTTTTATTTTGATTTTCTTTTATGGTTTGTATTTGGCCAATTTTATTTTATTCCCAGGTATGTTTGTGGTGTTATTCAAGTTTGATTTGGCTTGAATTTGACTTATTTTTGCCATTGTTTGGCTTTATTTTGGCTTCCTATTTAGGGGGTTTATGGTTCTTGTTGCTGATTTTCATTTCAGAATATTTGATTTTGCTTGTCCATCCCGATACCGTTTATATTTGGTGGCTGATGTCCATCTCAGCCCTTCCTTCCTTAGCTGATGTTCTTTCCGGCTTTAAGATCAGTTGACAGATGTACTGACCAAAGCGATTTATGGAAGTGTGTTTGAAGAAGCAATTAGCAAGTTAGGCACGATTGACATTCATGCACTAACTTGAGGGGGAGTGTTGAATTGAAAATTGAATTCAAAGTTTGAATTCAAATCTGTTCTAAATAATCTTTCCGTTATACGTTTCTGTAATAAAGTTGTAATTTAATCTTTCCGTTATACGTTTCTGTAATAAAGTTGTAATTTAATCTATCCGTTATACGTTACAAATTGAAAGTTAGAATATATGTTAGTAGGGTATTTATATATAAAAATCTCAATTGAAGAGGGAAATTATGAACGAAAGAATGAATGAAAAAAGAGAATTACACATGTATTAGTTTTTGACATCATTGATGGCTGTGTTTGACCCCGTTGGGCATGCGGTGCTTGCGGTATGATCTTCATCAGCAGCAAGATTCAATTTCTTTGGTGAAGCTGCAGAAAGTCCTTAGGAGCTTTAAATTCACTTTGCTTCGTCATTCTGATATTATTACATGCATAGAATTGAAGGAAAATTGTAAAGAACATGGTTCAATGTTCCAATAGAAAATTCTATAATTGTAAGCAAATTTGACACATGTCCCAGCCATGTTTGCCAAAAGGAAGAAGACACCTTCTTCGATGATACTAGTACTCCATCATAGTCGAATGGAGAAAGACGGGAAAAGATATTCGCGCATCGTTTTTCTATACCGTTTCACATACCAATACTTGTTTGGACAAAAAAGAAAAAGAAAATATATACATTGAAAAATGTGTTTCTCCTATTTTTTTTTTACGTATAAAAGAAGGGGTTTGATTTTTTCATGTTGCATAAGAATTGAATTTTCATGTTGTGACTCAACTAGTGATGGTCCCACATTTATTAAAAAAGGAAAAAGAAAAGTTTTGCATGCAAATCGAAGGATCACAACATAAGAATTGAATCCTAATGCAACATGAGAAAATGTTTTCCCATAAAAGAAATGGTGTAAAAATAATGTAATAAAAATTGGTTGCCAATAACATAACCCAAGAAAGATCCAAGTTAAACTAAAGTGAAGAGGTTATATGCTATCCACCAATATTGACACGAGACACGAAACACGATATGACACTTTGACATGTTAATTTTACAAAATATTAGATTTTGACATAAATGTTTTGATATTAAATAATATTTTTAATTCATATTGCGGATATTATATTTAATATAATAAAAAAACTAAACTTATAATACTCATTAATTTTACAAAAAAATATAAGATATAAAAACACAACGCAAGATAACTTTTGAACCTTTTTTTAAGTTTATATAATGCGCGTTGAAATGTGGGAGTATTGGAGAATATTGAATACGACACATTAAGATTTTTGAAGCATCAAAGCTTCATAGGTTATTGGCATACTAAGAAGCACAGACACTTGTAAAAACAGGAAGAGTCGGGTCCGACACGCTCCGACACGACGATACGCTCCGACACGGTGTCGGACACGCGGTTGACTTTTTCCGACACGTTGACCATTCCGACACGCGAATTTGACCGTGTCGCACACGGTCAAATGGCATTTTCGTAATTTTTTTAATTTTAATTTTTTTTTAATTTTTTTTAATTTTTTAATTTTTTTTAATTTTTTTTTAAAAATTAAAATATATTAATAAAGCTTCCATCTGATCATATCAATTTTATTTTTTTATCTTTTTTCCCTTAAGTAGATAAGAGATCATATCAGCATCATTGTTGTCAATTCCTATTACGCTCTTGTTGTATCTCATTCTCTATGATCTCTATCTAATATGAATTGTTCTCTCTATCTGATATTATATCTCTCTCATTCAAGTTTTTTTTATTAAAGCTTCCATCTTTATAACGTGTTGATGGGTATTATTAATTTAGTTTCATTTTTTTGTTAAATTATTAAATATTAAATGAAATATATTCTATATAAATTAAAAATATTATTTAATATTAAAATGTATCCCAACGTGTCGAAATCCATAATTTTTTAGGATTGACGTATCGGAGTGTCGTGTCGTGTCGTGTCACGTGTCGCGTGTCGTATCGGTGCTACATAGTTGGCATAAATATTTTACGTCTTGCAGACTGCACGTAATCATAATCAAAATAATATTCTTTGTCGCCCTAAAATCGTCTCGTTCTTGAATTTAAATTGCACGGATTGATTAGATGCATCCCTTATGTGGCCATGGGTCTCGGACTGAATATTAACGTTTTATGGTCTGACCTATTAGTACAATTTACAGCTTATTAGCCTATCAGACCTGTTAAAATTAAAAAAAAAAAAACCAAATTATATTATTTTATTTAAAATAAATAAATAATGTGATATAAATATATTGAATAATAAACTTATGTTTTGGTCCATTGAACTTAGCAATTATTTGACTCTTTTTAAAAAATACTTTTAAGAGTTGTTTAATCTAATTTTTATAACAACTATTGTAGAATTATTTTTAGCATTTAGATGAAAAATGTATAATTGGCATTATCTTAATTATTGATTAAGGAAATTATTACTAATACACGATTCATGTGTATTGATTAAGGAAATTGTTACTAATACAAAATAAAATTTTGTAAAATTAATTCTCATTATAACATAACTATTGTAAAACCCATATACAATCTATAACTAATGCTGTAAATTCCCAAATAATTGATAAGACCACACATATCTAATAACGCCAAGAAAGAAAACATGAAAAAAAAAAAAAAAAAATTGCATGTCATACACTGCAAAAAGTAATCTCCATAGAAAAGGACTTGATAAAGCTTCCATGCTCCTAGGGTCAGAATAATAATATTATTCTGGGTGTTAATGACCATTTTAACTCTAATAAACTACAAAATTTTAGCTATCAGCATTTGCAACAGGAGGGTAACAAAATCCTCCACCAGTGGTGTTTTCTTGATTGACTCTTATCAGCTTCCTGCATTCTCAGCGGGCTTCCAGTCCATTCCACTTGTAATCTGTAATTAGTTCACAAGCCAAACTTTTAATAACCAAGGCTTTTGTAATGTCAAAGAGAAAGAACTAATAAATGTATAAATAAACAGGAAATTTACTTGGGAAAAGAAAATGAACGTGTACTTCTGCCTATGCTATCAATAGATTCATTAGAGGCTCTGGCAGATGTTTTTGCAGGACCGTTACATGATGTTGGACCAGATAGAGAGTCTCTGGCATAGGAAGAAGTCTCTTGAGGATAATCTTCTTGTCTTTTGCTTGGACCTGCTAGACTTTGTGAGTTACCCACCTCAGGTCTAGACATGCTTGTAGAATCAGGAAGTTGTAGACGGTTTGGACAATGGAACTCCACTCTGCTGTCAATTGTTCCTAAATATGAATTTGTTTGCAAATCATTGAAACTTCTCTCTGTTTCCTTTCGGAAAGCCTGAGAATTATGAGAGACAAATAAGTTCAAACAACAAATTCATAGTATATTCATTCAAAGATCACAATTAACTTGTCTTGAACAGTAATCACATTTACTGAATTTGCAGTTTATGTCAAGGAAACTAGTGATTTGGGTAAGTAATTTATCCATGAAATTTTTCCACTAGGATATTATATCTGAAGCAAGAAAATAAAACAAACTTAATGAAAATAAAACAAGCATGAGATTAAAATGTCTCACCTCTCTAAGTTTAGTTCTCTCCATTGTCGGGTGGAAGTCTGAAATCTTGTCTCCTGAATCAAGCTCCGAGATTGTATCCATAACGAGAGGGTGTTGAGAGAGATAGTCTGACACATTTGAACTGAATGATATTGCCTCCTTTGTAGTTCCTAGATCTGAATCATTGTTGTTATTCATGTCAAGGTCTCTACCTGACATTATAATGTCATCTGATTCACAATGTTCTGACAGACAATTGCATTCTGCTGGAGACGCTTTCTTATCAATCAAATGATCCTCTAGAATAAAAACAGACAACTCAGTTTTATCATAGTCCATGATATCCATTCCTGCAGAAAATCTTTTTCCTTTGCTAAACCCTGACAAGTCATCAGAAGCATGAGTGGAATGCCCTCCATCGTATAACCGCTGTAACGGAACCTCCCTTATCAAAAAACTATTGCCCTCTAGTCTGTCCTGGACAATGTTGTTGTAATCTTGACTTCTTTGATCTTCACAATGGAATACATGTGTATGTACTTTTGAATGTATCATCTTGACAGAATTATTTGACACTGAATTGCAAAGAATGGTGGTCAGGTGCAGGTTAGAGATGAATAGGAAACAATGATTCAAACAAGTATAAATATGCAATTCCAACAATGAATCAGAGCAAAAAAAAAATTAGTCGTACATATAACACCCTCACACTCATTATTTTATAACTGACATAACTGACTCACTCATTAATATTCTAACTGACATAACTGTCATTATTTTATAACTGACATAACTGGCTCACTCATTAATATTCTAACTGACATAACTGACTCATTAATATTCTAATTGACATAACTGACTCATTAATAAAAAACAGACATTTAAAATTTATCCCAATAAGTTACGCAACATGAGCAAATTAAGGAGAATCATAATTCTGTAAACCATAACATTTGAATACAATCAAGAAAGAATAATGGGAGAATCTTAAATGGGGTTTCAAAATTGAATGATCAAGAAAATCTTCTAGAAAATGGGTACTCAAATTTACAACAGGGTGAAAAAAAAGATTCCCAGAAATCATATCACCGATGAAAGTGGAAGAAGACTTTAGCAAAGGCACAATTCAGAATTCCCAATACCTTTGCATTGTCGTTTTTCCCCAAACTGTAATGAGATTGTGTAACTTAATATTTTGAAATAATTTATTAACAAACCCAAAGAACTACGTATGCAAATAGATAAAAACAACCAAGATGTTCATAGGCAAATAAAACGATCATAATAATAAACAGAGTGATATCCAGCTCCAATTACCTATTTGTGATGCTCCGGCACAACCCAAAAATCAAAACTAGGTCTACAACCAGCTAGGTTTATGGATCACTTGCAACTCCAGTTAGTACCTGTGAGAAAGAAAACGCATAATCAAGGCCACACTAGTTTCAAAGACAAACGGTGCAGGAAAGGAACGTTTAGTCCAAAAAAAAAAAAAGGGTGAACAATAATAATAAATGGACGGTTCAATCTTATTAAAATCCTTAAATACCAAACAGCTAGTTTGCCAACACAATTGTTGCTTCTATCTCCTATGTCATGTCTATTACATGCCCTCCATTTTTTTTTTTTATGGTTATGTATGCATTCCTCTCTGAAACACACTCTCTGTTTGAAGACCAGAAAATTTGTATGAGAACATCAACAACAACAAAAACCAAGACTTTTGAGTTTTGAATACATATGATTACATAAAGAATTCCCTATGCAACCTTGCGAAATGAGGATGGAATCTTGTCGCAGCATTACCTTATAATTTGAAATTGGTGACCATACATAATTGCATGAATATATATATATATAATGGGAGATACCAAATCTTTGACAATATTTAGGAATTGTTATTTACCAAAAAAAAAAAAAATTTAGGAATTGTCCATATAAGAGGCCCATTAAAGTGATAAACCCAATAAGGGGATATCCAATATCTGAGTCAGCATTGACAGCACAGCAAGCAGGCTAACGGCTGTCACCGTGTGCACACACCATATATATACACTTATGTAGTCATGTTAAAGGATATAGTTATCTCATGTTATAGAGATAAACTAGTGGGCTCCACCATCTGAAAAAATACAAGAAAAGAAAAGAAAAATGTGGCACAGTTATCGAAGAGTGTGTTGGAGAGAAAACTTATGTTATCTCATGTTATAGAGATAAACTAGTGGGCTCCACCAAATGAAAAAATACAAGAAAAGAAAAGAAAAAATGTGGCACAGTTATCGAAGAGTGTGTTGGAGAAAAAAATTATGCCATGTGACATAAGAATATATATATATATATATATATATATATATATATATATATATATATAAAAGTAGATATAATTTAATATTTTTTTTAGTATAAGGCTACCCGTTCTCTAACCTCCAAAGATTTTCCAAGAATTTGATGTATTTTATATATATTTTAGAAGGGTTATGTTTATCTCATTTTATATGAGATAAACAACTTTCTTACACATACAAAAAGAGGTTGGGTCCCATCATTTTTTTCTCTCCTTTTACTTGTGAGTCCCATTTATATTTTTATTTCTACACATGAGGTAACTTTTTTTCTAAACATAAAAAAAAATATATCCCTATTTTAGAAATCGTGTAATTTGGAATTCGTTTAATGCATTAATTGATCTTCAGCACGAGGGTTGATGCTCAATACTCAAGATGGAAGGTTTCATTCAATGCGTTCAAGCCTCCCTTTCCATATCATCATCCAAGTCTACTGTTATCATGCTATATGAATCGTTTGACCAGGTCATTGTATCGTATATTGTTAACCATATCACATAGTAAGAGACAAAAATATAACAAAAAAATATTTAAAAAATATATAATATAATTTTTTTATTAATACTAATGTTTTAGATTGATTTTTGAATTAAAATTACAAATCAAATATTTAGGCTCTGTTTGATTTCTATTTTGGAAAATAATTTTTTAATTTTCAGAACAAAAAAAACTAAAAAACTCGTTTGATAAGACCTATTTTGTAAAAAATATTTTGAAAACTATAATTGTTTTTTATTTTTTAAATTAAACTTAAAGAACTTGTATAAGTTGTTTTTGTTTTTAACTTTCAAAAAGAAAAAAAAATATAGAAAATAACTGTTTCCATTACAAAATAGTTTTAAGAACAAAAAAATCAGAACACAATCAAACAGGCCCTTTTCTTTTCCTTATTAACAAAATTTTTTTAGATTTTTTAATTTAAATCACAAATCAAAAAAATTTAATTAAAAATTACAGTTTGATTTTATTTTCGTATGATATGATATACAATATGATACTATGTTGTATGATGGAGGGTATCATCCAATATAATTCCTTTTCGATACACTCCCTAATATGTATTGCTGAGCTTGTGAATCATATCGTATCAAAAGATACTGCTAACTATGTCATGATGTCTTATTTAGGAAGGAAAATAAGACTCTTTCATTTTGAAATTGGGATTCAAAACACAATTTTTAACTTGTGTTCTCTCCAATATGTTAAGAATTAATCTAAAATGCTGGTTTCATTTAATGCGTTCAACCGTCTTTTCTATATCATCATCCAAGTCTGTTGTTATTATGGTACAAGGTTGTTAAATTGCAATATGTATCATGTATAGTGTGGCCAAATTTTTATATTGTGAATCGTGTCGTAAGAGATATAAATATAATAAAATATAATTTAAAAATATATATAATACAATTATTTTCTTTATTAATCATCCCCTTGATTAGCACCCCATCACTTCCCAATCATATTAGGTAATTTTTTTTTTATCCAATCAATCCAATTAATTGATTTCTCTAATTTTAGCCATTCAATCTAATTTGTTGGTTTCCTTAATTGGAGCCAATCAATCTAATTAATTGATTTACTTAATTTTTTCATTATCATCAAATCTAATTTCATGAATATATTTAAATTAAATTTTAAATTCAAAATTCAAAATTATAATTTAAATTAATTAAGTTGCACAAGAATCAAGTCCCCTTGGCCCATAACGCATATAATTTAATTTTTGTTAAAAAGCTTACTTAAATGAAAATTTTACACTCTCAAAAGAATCTAAATCATTGTACGAATTACACGTAGTAAAAGTTTCCACAGAATGCTTTGAATTATAGTATAGATTAGAATTGATTCTATTAAATTATTTTGAAAGTTTTTAAAGTACTAATCAAAGATTAAAATAAAAACTATTAGATGCGAAATAAATATATTTAATATTTTAAAATTTATTAAAAGCAATTGGAATTGATTCTAAAAAGTATTTTATCCTAATTTATACAAATCAATTAGAATTTAATTAATTCTTGTAATTAGATAAACGATTATTTTTATATTTTGATATTTTATTCTCTCATCCCTGCATCACCATTAATTTGTATGTATATCTATTCACAATCATGTAAATATTTACAAAAGGAACATGATTATATTATCCATAAATTTATTGTTATTTCCGGGGGGTAAAGATAGATTTTAGCCTGGTAGAGCTATATAAAATATTTAAATTCCGACTTGATATAAGCTAAATTAAAGGGTTGGTTTGACATGTTTTAAGAAATACCAGACTTGGTCTAGTCTATCAAACCCACCGAATCTTAAAAAATAACATTTTACACTTTATAAATAATAGATTACTAATGAAAGTATGAAACTATTTCTATATATCAAATGGTTCAAATAATTTATGTAGGTTCCAATCATGTAATGAATCATTTTTATTTAACATGTGTATATTTACTTGTTATTTATTAAAGTAAGATTAAAAATAAATTATTACTTCAATTCTTTAAGAAAATTGAAAATATAGAAAAAATTTATGAAAACTTTTGGTCTATATTTTAAGGATACTTAAAATCTTACAAATTTAATCAAGAGTAAAAAAATTTAAGTTATTAAAAAAATTAATTGAATTATATTATTTTTTTACTATAAAAATAAATTTAATTAAAATTAAAATAAATTCAAAATTTATATACGTAAGCATGCGCACGGCACAAACACGTATATAATATAATATAATATAATATAATATATTAAAAAAAATCATAATATTTCTATTATTTAAAATTTTATATTATATTTAAAAAATTAAACATAACTTTCACTCTTACAATATTGAATATATATATTATATAATTAACACTTAATCTATATGAATATTTAAAAGTCAAATTTATATTTCAGTATATTTTATGAAATTATTTGGATTCATATTTGTTGTTTTAATACATTAATTGAAATTATTTGGATTCATATTTGTTATTTTAATACATTAATTTATAATTATATTTATTTTATTTTCAAAAATTATGTTTATATTTAAACATTTTAGTCGTATTCTCACCATGTGTTGCACCGATACTGACACAAGACAAGATACGGCATGACACGCCGACATGTTAATTCTAAAAAATATCATATTTCGACATGTTGAGACACATTTTGATATTAAATAATATTTTTAATATATATAATATAATTTATATTTAATACATATAAAAGCCCATAATAAGTCATATAACCACTCAAATATTTAAATTTTATAACATAAATATAAACAAAAATAATTTTTCGTACCTTGTTAATTTTTCATGTCAAATTTCATAACAGAAAGATATTGATTTATAATTTTTTTTATGTTTTACTTAATAAAATGAAATTTAGTTCTTAAAAAAAGGTGTCAGATGCGTGTCGAAGCGTTGCCCGCGTGTCAGGAAAAGTTGACTGCGTGTCGAAACGTGTCGGAGCATTGACCACGTGTCCTAAAATGTTGACCACGTGTCGAATGCGTGTTGGAACGTGTCTGTGTGCGATGCGTGTCCGTGCATCGCAGTTCTCACCATTATATTATTTTATTACAAAATAAAGGACAAATATGAAGGCTTAAAGACCGGATCTTTTAAAATAAACACGTGATCTGATTTTTAAAGAAATTTTTTATTTTTTAATGAGTCTAAGTCTAGAGAATCAGCCTTTATAAGTTCTCATAGAAGCAGCCCTCACTTCACACTCACATAGGTGATTCCTTGTAATGTAACCCAACATACATCATTTGAACACATCAGATTAAGAAATCATTAAAAGCCTAAATGCTTACCCCATATATACATTGTCTTGTCATAAGAATGAGTATAAGTTTAAAAACTCACAATGTTAACAATCGATCATCACTTAGTTGTCTCTTTGAGCCTAGTTCATGATATCTTCATTCATCAAGGTAGAGTTACCGCAATGATCAATAATTGATAGGCCTTAAACTCATTCCTTTCGACAAATTCTCAACCAACTCTCTAGAAATCCCTTTAGTCAATGGATCCACTATATTTTCTTTAGACATCACATAGTCAACTGTAATGATTCCACTCGAGAATAGTTGTCTCACGATATCATGTCCATGACGTATATGTTTAGACTTACCATTATACAAGACATTCATGGCCCTTCCAATAGCTACTTGGCTATCACAATGTATGCATACGGCTTGTACTAGCTTTGGCCAATTGAGAACATCCTCAATAAAGTTACAAAGTCATTCGGCTTCCTCACAGACTTTATCTAAAGCAATAAATCATGCTTCCATAGTTGATCTTGCAATGTAAGTATGCTTCGACGACTTCCAAGACACAGTACCCCCTGTAAGAACCCGCACCGTCAATTTAGGAATTTAAGTGATTTAATTATGAAATTAGAAAATAATTCCATAATTGACCTTGAATAATTATGAGAGGGCTTAAATAATTATAGTAAGTGATTAATAATGTTGAAAGTTGTTTTTCTGACGAAAAGTGCATATACCGGTTCTGCTCCATGGTATAAGTGCGTACCGATGAAGTATCCCGAAAAATTATAATAAGTGCATGAATATTCCTAGAATAATATATAGGACTAGTATAACAAGTTTGTAGTCAAAATAATGAGAATTGGCGTCAGGGCTGATACTGGCTACGTAAAAGCGCGTACCGACAAAGTGCTGCAAAAATTATAATAAAAATATGACAAATTTTAGAAAAATGGTTAGGTTCAGAATCTAAAGTTTAGGACCAAAATGATTAGCGTAGCTATTAGTGCTAATACCGACGATTAAAACTTAATGAGGCTTTAAATAGGATTGCACAAATTTCTAGGTTAGAAATGCAACTCCTTTACATGCCTCCATTTCCGAGTTTGTGCTCTCAAAGCTTGCCACCTCCATTTCTCTTCAAAACTTCCCCAAGTGGCCACCTTTTGTTCATATTTCTTCATCTAAACACTATAGCCATGTGTGAGTTGGCCTTGTGAGGGTGTTGGGTGCTTCATAGCTGAGTGTGTGCTTCTGAGTTGGTGAGGTTGGGGCTGACTTCACTGTTTGGTTGGGAAGAAGCCATTGTCTTGGGCTGTGTTTCTTCAAGAAGTCATTTTTATTGATAAAGGACCAAGCTTTGATCACCATTTTCGTGGTCTTGCTGTGGCTGACCTTTGGAGCTGTGTAGAAAGCTCCAAGCACCTCCATTTGCTCTATTTTGAGTCATTGGTATGCATCACTGTAACACCCCGTATATATCCAGTAATGTTATCATACTATCGTATTAAGCTGCGCTTAATTAAAAAATGCGGAATATCTTTTTCTTTCCAATTATGATGCCATTATCATTACCAACTTGCTTATTAATCAATTAATAAAATATTGCCTGTATATAATTGCAATAAAACAACTAACTGAAATACCTCATCAAATAAATATCATAAGCATAAGTCCCTAGTCACGGTACTACAACACGTAGACCGGACCAACTAATCAGTTATTACAACTCAGCTCAAAGTACTAACACAAGGTGACATGGACAAACCCCATGCTCACTCAAATAAGGCAATAAGCCCCACATCAGTCTCAACATCAATAACATAATAATAAATGTGCAGAAAAAATAAACAGCATCCAATCCAGTCATGCTATCATCAAGGCAGTCAAAACAATAATCATCAATCATGCTCTGGCCTCTTGCCACCAGAGACATCGGCCCCCATACTACTGAACCTGAAATAAGCATTCCCCAAACGTGGGGTGAGATCTCTAAACAAGAAATCTCAGTAAGACAAGGGGTCCTCAAGGATCCTTCACCCCAAGCTCACTTACATGTGCAATATAAGTTTTAAAGCAGTTCATCATCATCAGTTCTAAAATAATGCAATGCAGCAGATAATCATGTCATGTGTGTCAATTCTATTCTACTGGCCAGAGAAATGCAGGAATACGTCTATCTCCTACATATAGTGCAAGACGCCACTTGCATCCACCCCGGATCACCGTATTGTATGACGCCACATACTCAGGCTTACCGTCAAGATGGAACAACATATGCATATTAAAAGCCATTACATGTAAAGTTCAATCAACATTTCATATGCTCAAAGCATGTAACACAGCATGCATATACCACATCCCCATAGAACATGGTGGAACCACAACATGGCTAAACCGAGGACACGAAAGCTTACCTTGCAAGCTAACACCCGAAGCCAAGAGTCCACAGCTCAAAGTCCAAACACAACAGAATCAGAATCTGTTATGGACCAATATCATATCAATAATCATGCATCTCAAGCATACAACTTAAAGACAACGTCTTTCCTTTACGTTTTACGTCGTAAGGCTCCACACAAAGCCATAAGCCCTTAATCACTTGATTATGAATTAAATCATTAATTACAGAACTCCAACTTCCTTAATCTAGGGTCCACAAACCCCCAATAGCCTACTGTTTGCACAGTGAAGCTACTGTTCTTCGAAATCCCAGAATATCCAGATATTCCTCGTGGCATATCCGGATGTTCAATATCCGGATATCTCACTGACCATATCCGGATATACAATATCCGGATACCATATCCGGATATCAATATCCGGATATCTGCTCGACAAATATTCGGATATTTCACGACAGAATGCAGTTTCTGCATTTCGTGAAGATATCCTTCCAAGGTTCCATTTTTAACACTTCAACACATTAAAGCATGCATTTTTAGACCCACTGAGGTTAACATACCAGTTGGTTACTTACTTAACTCATTAACATGCAAAGATGACACCTTTAACCCATCAAAACACATGATCAAGGTTGAACAACTCACCAAAGGCTCAAAATAGAGGCAAAGGCTGCTCTTGGAGCTCACGACCAGCTCCTAAACTCATACTTGAAAGAGTGTACGAAAATGCACCACAAAGGTGGGTTCTTTCTACACAAAGGTCACCACTTGGACCTCAAAATGCCACAAATATGGCTTTCAACCCTCAAACCACCCAAGGCCAGCAACCTCACCAACACACAGAGGCTGGAGACTCAGAAGTAAACACTCGCATTTCCTCACCATGCATGCTCTCAAGTGTTTAGGAGAAGAAATGAGAAGTAAAATGTAACGCCCGGCCGCTTCAAGAATCAACGACTATCCCCACATACTAACACGAGACTTTTCAGTGTGTTTTTTCCTCACTCGCACACTTCTCGGAAAAACTTCCCAGGAGGTCACTCATCCCAGAATTGTTCCAAGTCAAGCACACTTAACTGTGGAGTTCTTCCGTTCTGGGCTACTGAAAAGAAGATGCATCTTGTTAGTATAGGTAGTACCAATTAATTCTTATAAGCTATTCCAAGTTGTGCAGTCTCACATCTGCACAGTTTTTGGAATCACTCTCTTTCGGGTGTTGATTCGATTCATCCATGCATGAAACCCCACGCTGGAAGCCTATCAGGAGCCCCTCCTTGTCCATGCCCTTTCGCACCGGCGATCACTCCCCGCCCTCGTCAGCGCTCGGGATGTTACATACCCACCAGCTTCCACCTGGTTCGTCCTCGAACCACACCGTAATGGAAGAGAGGCTTGCTCTGATACCACTTGTAATGCCCGGCCGCTTCAAGAATCAACGACTATTCCCATATACTAACACGAGACTTTTCAGTGTGCTTTTTCCTCACTCGCACACTTCCTAGGAAAACATCCCAGGAGGTCACCCATCCTAGAATTGCACCAAGTCAAGCACGCTTAACTGTGGAGTTCTTCCGATCCGGGCTACCGAAAAGAAGATGCATCTTGTTAGTATAGGTAGTACCAATTAATTCTCATAAGCTATTCCAAACTGTGCAGTCTCACATCTGTACAGTCTTTGGAATCCCTCTCTTTCGGGTGTCAATTCGATTCATCCATGCATGTAAGCCCCACGCTGAAAGCCTATCAGGAGCCGCTCCTTGTCCATGCCCTTTCGCACCGGCGATCACTCCCTGCCCTCGTCAGCGCTCGGGATGTTACATAAAAGGCCTCAAGGTTCAAGAAATGATGAAGGGGAGTGAAGAAGGCACCAAGTCAGCAAGGAGACCCTCCCTCAGCAGCCACTCACGTTCAAAAAACTGTTTCCTAGGGTTATGTGCCCCTAACAAGCCTATATATAGCCAAAACACACTAAGACACACAGTATTAGCTTTAATTGCTACACTTAGCATTTTGATCCCAGACTTTGGATTCTTAACCTACTCAATTTTAAAATAATTATCATATTTTTATTTTATTTTTCTGAGCACCTTTCCGGTACGCGCTTTTCCATAGCCAGTATCAGTTCTGACATCAGATCTTATTATTTTGACTTGAAACTCGTTTTACAAGTCCTACATATTATTCTAATAATCATCACGCACTTATCATAATTTTCCGGGATACTTTTTCGGTACGCATTTATACCGACTAGCAGAACCGGTATCTGCACTTTTCTTTCGAAAAGCGACTTTCAGCATTCTGACCCACTAATTATAATTGTTAAAGCCTCAATATAATTATTAGGGTCAATTATGGAATTATTTCCTAATTATCACAATTAATTCATTAATTACCTTAATTAGCGGTGTAGGTTCTTACAATCACCACCTTTGTTCTTGAATTTTCCATGTAAAAGATGTGGTTTTGGCATGTTAAATAAGACGAGTAAGTAACTAACATGATCACCGGTCTAAATGGGATTAAAGATGCATACTTTAATGTGTATATGTGTTAAAAATGATTACTTTGATTGATATCTTCGCGAAATGCAGAAACTGCATTCTGTCGTGAAATACCCAGATATGATATCCGGATATTGATATCCGGATATGGGGCTTGTGATATCCGGACATGGATATCCAAATATTCCCCCGACAAATATCCAGATATTGTGAGAATTTCAAGTTGGTCACTGTTCTGTTCATACAGAATGGTATATTGGGTTTGTGGACCCATGATTGGTTAGTTGGACCTCTGTAATGATTGAACTAAGTCAGAATCAATTGGATTAAGGGCTTATGGATTTGGGAGAAGCCTAAAGGCATGAAACGAAAAATAAAATGTTGTCATTATGTCTTGAGCTATTAGATGATGAATGCCGATATGATTACTAGTCTAAACAGATTGTGATTTCGCTGTTTGTGGACCTTGGGCTGGTGTGGACCTTTGTTTTGGGATTGTTAGCTTGCGAGTTAAGCTTTCGTGTTCTCATTTTTGCCCATTGTTGGCTCCACCATACCTTATAGAGGGATGGGTTGTATGCATGATGTGTTTTCATGAAATGATGATTATTGAATGCTTTTGAGCTACTAAGTGCAAGTGCCTTATGATAGGTATGTGGTGTTTCACCTAGAAGGTAAGCCTGAGTATGTAGCGTCATACAAGATGGTGATTCTGTGGGTGGGGTGCAAGTAGCGTCTTGCACTGTAGGTTGTAGACGTATGTAATTCCTACATGTTTATTCTCTGGCCAGTAGGATTCTGACACACATGACATGATTATATGCTTCGTTGCACAGATTTTGGAACTTATACTGTATTACTATTTTAGAACTTATATTGCACATGTAAGTGAGCTTGGGGTGGAGACATCCTTGAGGACCCCTTGTCTTACTGAGATTTCTTTTTAGAGATCTCACCCCGTGTTGGGGCATATTTTAGGTTCAGGTACCTCAGGGGTTGAGACCTCGGGCGGCAGGAGGCCGGAGTTGAGCTGAGTTGATTATGCATGTTGACTGCTGATATGCCTGCTTAGCGATTATGCTTTATTTCATTATCATGTTATTTGAGTTGGGACTTGGTTTAGCTTGTTCCTTTATTTGGTGAGCATGGAGGTTTTCCATGCCACATTGTGTTGACTATATATATTTAGACTCGAGTTGTATAATGTATCAGTATTATTGTCCGGTCTACGTGTAGTAGTTCCGTTATTAGATACACATCTATATATGAGGTCATTCAGTTAGTCTTTTGTTGCAATTTACATACAGGAAATGTTTTAAGAAAGAATTAAGTAAACCACTTGGTTAATAATAATGACGTCATAATTTAAAAGAAAAAGCTAGCTTCCGCATTTAATCGAGCTGTGCTTAATACGGTAATATGATAACAATTCGGGTATACACGGGGTGTTACGACCCCTACCAAGGGTGAACACATATCCACTTGTGGGTCTAGTGTTATTAGAGCCGGTGATCCGGTTTGCATCACAATACCCTTCTACAATTGCAGGGTACTTCTCGTAGTGCAAAACAAAATTTTGAGTGTGCTTAAAGTATCCCAAAACTCTTAGCATAGCTTTCTAATGATGCTCGTTTGGATTACTTGTAAAGTGACTTAACATGTTCACTGCATAGGCAACATCAAGTCTAGTGCAGTTCATAATATACATAAGACTGTCTAACACTTGAGCATACTCCTTTTGTGCTTCAGCTTTACCACTATTCTTTAATAGTCTGAGATTAGGATCAACAGAATTCTTCACATGAGTTATATTCAAACTCTTGAATTTCTCAAGAATTTTAGTAATATAGTGAGCCTGTGACAAAGCCAACCCTTCAGATGTTCTATGAATTTTAATACCCAAGATAATGTCTGTTATCGCCATATATTTCATGTCAAATTTATTGGTAAGCAATTGCTTAGTAGCTTTAATCATTTGATTATTGCTACCCATTATCAACATGTCATCCACATAAAGACTAACTATCGCAAACCCTTTCTAAATATTTTGAATATAGCACACTTGTCACATTCATTAATACAAAAACCATTCGATAACATAACTTTATCAAATTTCGCATGCCATTGGTTTGGAGCTTGTTTTAACCCGTAAAGGAATTTTATCAAGTGACAAACTTTCTGTTCTTGTCCTATGACAGTGAAGCCTTCAGGTTGTTCTAAATATATCTCTTATTCTAAGTCGCCATTCAAGAAGGCGGTCTTAACATCTATTTGATATATTTCTAACCCATTCAACGCTGCTACCGCGATCAACATCCTAATGGATGTAATTCTTGTAACAACTGAATAAGTTTCAAAATAGTTGAGACATTTATGTTTCCTATAGCCTTTTATCACAAGCCTAGCTTTTTACTTATCAATAGTGTCATCTTCCTTCATATTCCTTTTGTAGACCCACATACTTTCTAGAGGCTTATTGCCAAGAGGGAGATCTATCAATTCCCAAGTGTGGTTAAACAGGATAGATTCAATTTCACTATTGATAGCCTCTTCCCACAATGGTGCTTCTAGGGATTTAATAGCCCCTTTATATGTTTGAGGTTCATTTTCTAACAAATACGTTAGAAAATTAGGTCCAAAGGATGTGGCGGTCCTTTTCCTCTTACTACGTCTAGCTTCATCCTCTACAGGATCGATACTATTCGTAGCATCCGGAGGTCTCACAACATTATTATCATTATTACCACTTGATTCATATACCTTGTTATACAGAAATATGTTTTCAAAGAACGTAACATCCCTTGACTTAATAACCATATTAACATATATATCTAAGACATTGGATTTATAAACCAAAAACCAATATGCACTACTATTAAGTGCATAACTAACACAATCCACAATTTTAGGTCTGATTTTCAACCTTTTAGGTTTAGAAGCCACGATCTTAGCCAAACACCCCCCACACTCTCAAGTATTTTAAGGATGTTTTCTTTCCTTTCCATACTTTGGATAATATGTTTTGTGTCTTCTTGTGGGGCACTTTATTAATAATATAATTAATCGTCAAAATGGTTTCTCCCCACAAGTTCTGGGTTAAACTGGATGTGATCAACATAGCATTCATCATTTCCTTCAACATTCAATTTTTTCTCTTTGCAATCTCATTTGATTGCGGTGCATACGGAGCAATCATTTGATGTATAATACCAGACTCTATACAGAATTCCTCGAAGGGGCCATCATATTCTCCCCCACGATCGCTCCTTACTACTTTAAACCCTTCCACTTCTCATGTCTTGTTCAATGTGGGACTTCTACCCATACACCCCTTTCATGTTTCTTCTTTCTCTTCTTCTTCATCCCATTTCTTATTCATAACCCATGGGATTTAGACACAAAATCCACATAGTCTTGAATGTACTCCACTGGTTAAGTGACTTTAATTAAGTGATAAAACTGATGAGAGTGAAATCTTGAATTTCTATTTGATTTTCTGAAAAATGTTGATTAAATTTGAATAGGATCACAAAGCAAGCAGTTCATTCACCCGTTTAGGTTCAATGATCTACACTAAGACACCTTCAAGAGAATCACTTGTCAAAAGAGTAAGACCGCTACACCTTTTCCCACCTTATGATTTGAATTTTGTCAATTCTTTTTCTTTTTCCTATTCATTCTTGTTAGGTTTATTATAATGGTTATACACCTGGCTCTCTCTGCGTTGAGTCAGCGTAAAAATTGCCCTAACCCTACCTTTGCTTGTCAATATTCAATGGGAGTGGTTTTATTTTTTTTAGTAAACAGGCTTATATTGTAGCTTTATGTGTAAAATTACATGAATTTAAATCGTAAGTTTATCGGCATGTGGGACATTCCAACCTCTATGTCATTTGATGTAATTTACAAAGGGTATTAGTTTTCTCATGTAGTAGGAGATAATTGTTATCTCCTACTAACTCATTTATAAGGTGAGGTCCACTTTTAAGGAAAAAGAGAGAAAAAGTAGAGTGAGATCCATCTTGAATTTGTGTGTGTAGGAGATAGATTTTATTTTATGTAACATAAGATTAATAAATCCCATTTACAAATTGAATAGATTCATGTACATGATCATAAAGTGTAGTAGAGCTTGTGCATCCTTGGAGTAGTCCAGGTGATGGCAGCAATGCGCTCATCTGTGTGCTCAGCTGAAAAAAAGGGGAAGGTGGGGGCGGGTACGCACCTATAAGACATGTTACACTTCGACGCTTAAGACATTATTAATTATGGCACAAGGTAACATGTTTACCTGAACCTACTTGTCTCTTGAATGAGGGTGAAGACCCCTATATCTAGTCGTTGTAGATTACCTAAAGCAAATTAAGGTTTTCCCTTGAGTTGCTGGGCCTTAGGCTTAATGGGCCCAAACTGGATATATTATCCAGAACACAAATGATCTGCATTCTCCAAGTTGGTTTAATTAATGACTTAAGTTAAGCATGATTCCGAATCTTTTTGTGTTCTTTATTATTCCCCCTTTCTCTTTGAAATTTAGTTGGATAGATCAAATGTGTCAATTATGAATGTATGCTTGCAGATCGAATGCTGAAGGCTCCTAATTCTAAATTGCTATCTCATATCTGTGTTGTTACTTATTATTAGTACATTCTTGTGTTGTAAGATTTTTCCTTTGGTGATTGTGGTTATGAACGGTAGGTATATTCGAGATTTTATATGAAAGTTTGCATAATTTAGTTATTTCTGTCTTAAGTCTGCATGGCTTAAAATCTCTGCATGTTTTCGCCTACCACATTGACTGATTTCTATTGCTCCTTAAATGTATGTGACATATGAGTCCGTAATCATAAATATCTTGCCTTATTTGTGTAAATTACGTTTGGAGCAAAGTTTTTTTCTTCCTCCTCCAATTCTACATGTAAATATTGGACAGGCTGTCATCAATTTATTATTATCTCCTTTAGTAGTCACTGTATTTCTGTTTTCATTTTTATAATGGGCAAATTGGTTAATAGGTAATTATCAATATGATTTATCTCATAGCAGGTGGTCTAGATTAATAACACAAAAATGGAGAGGTAAAATCAATAAAAGTCATATGGTCAAAATAAAGATTTATCTAAATTTGAATATTCGACAAATTACAAAAAACAACAATTCATTAACATTAAAAAAAAAATGGATATGATTTTTTATCCTATAAATCTTTAGACTCATATAGTCACTGTATTTCTGTTTTCATTTTTAGGTATATATTATGCGTACCTCTTGTGTGGTAAACTTAATTAGTGCACATAGTATACAACTATCACACTTGTGAAAGACTGAAAAACATAACTCGCATGTATGCTGTTTCTGAAATTACATTATCCGAAATGCTAATGTATTACTATTAATGATATGTTAGGAACTTAACGTTATATTTGGAATATATTGATTTTCAATCTTTTCCTTTTCCTTTTTTTTTTGGTCTTGTGAAAAATGTGACTGCATTGTTTACTAGACTTTGTTCACATTATAATCTATAAAATGGGTGTCTTTGTATTATAACTGTAAATAATTAATTTAACCAAAAAATTTAAATTATTATGTGAGGTTACATTAATGATTTTTATATTTCCCTAACACAACCCCTCACATGAGAGCCCAGACTTGAAAGGTGTATAATATACAGAGCCACCTATCTGTCTAAGAAACTCCACAAGACATAATTATTTATTAATTAAATGGGGGCGGTGAGGTAAAAAACCAATTCAACCCAAAAGCTTAAGTTATTAGATAAAACTACCGTAATGGTTTTTATATTTCTCTACAAATAACCTTTTACATACTTTATCAGTTAAAAACTCTTTGTTAAAATGGGTTTCTTTGTTAAAAACTTTGTTTGGATATTAAACTTCTTTCCCTGTACTGTAAAGTTCTCTGTGAGATGATTCACAAAAATATTCATCTGATTATAACTTGAATTAACAGTGTTAGATAAGTGAAGGTTTGCTAGGCCTAGGCCCATTGGTATGATTTTGATAGTATAAGATTTGTTATTCCAACTTCCCAAGCAAAAGAACGTACTTGTTCTAGGACAGTACTTTACAGCCACAGGAGAAATTTTACAGTAGATTAGTCTGATATTTTCTTATATTCAAGTTTAATTTTTCACATAACTTTATCAGATTTTTGTACTCGGATAGAACTATCTTCTTGTCTAATATTTTTGACCTTTTTGTCTTCTTTTTTTTATAATAAAAATTATCATTATATCCTCGTTTCCAAAATATTTTACCCATTTATCACTGTATATCTGAGTATAGATCCCAGATATTTAAGTATGTGTTGTTTCACGCAATATACTCGAGTATCTGGGTTCATACCCGAGTATATGTTCAAAAAAAAAAAAAAAGATTATAGGAATTTTCTAATGCGTAGCTCTTGAAAAGTTAGGAATAAAGAAAACATAATTTAGACACCCTAATCAAAAGTTATGGCTTTTCAAAATTTTACTTTAAAATTTCCAAAATTTTATAATGTCAATAGATTTTGTGATACCCATAATATGAGTATATGAGTATATAACTATAGAAACTTGTTTCATCCAAAAAAAATATGATGTTAAATTTTTTCCACGAGAATTTACAGTTAAATACAGACACCCAAGTGGTTAAACTTTTTTTCCATGAGATTTGAGATTTTTTGGATTAAACAAGTTTCTATAGTCATACATTGGACTTGACTCGAGTAACTTGAGGAGGAGTTTTGTGCAAATCACAAAATATATTGGCATTACAAAATTTTGGAAATTTTAGAATAAAACTTCGGAAGGTCATAATTTTTGACTTGGGTGTCCAAATCAGATTTTTTTTTTGTTTCCACATAACTTTTCGAGAGCTACACGTTGGAAAATTCTTGTAAATTTTTTTTGAACATATACCTGGGTATGGACCCAGATAGTCGAGTATATTGCGTGAAACAACACATACTCGAGTATTTGGGTCCATACTCGGTATATGTTCAAAAAATCCCAGAATACTCGAGTATTTGGGTCCATACTCGGATATACAGGGACAAATAGGTTAAATGTTTTGATACGGGGGCAAAGAGTTAATTTTTAAGATCATAAAGGGCGCAGTGGTAAAAAATCCTAACATTTCTCTATAGGTATCATGTATTATATTAATATATATTTTTCAATCAATATAAAATGGGTTTAATAAATCAATCACATTGGATAGGAGCCATATTGTAAGTGTGTATTTTAGGTATTGTATATGCAATTCTTTTTGAAAAACCTTTCTCTTAACATAAAAAGGTAAGTTATACCTTTCTCTTACGACACGACACTCCGACATAAAAAATGTTAGATTTCGACACGTTACACGTTTTGATATTAAATAATATTTTTAATTTATGTAGTATATATTATATTTAATATTCAATTTAACAAAAAAATGAATCTAAACCTATAATATTCATAAATTTTGCAAAGAAACATAACATATCCCAAATATTTATATTAAACTCAATAAAATGATAATCGTAATCCAACGAATCTAATAGTTGGAACTAAAAACTCAACGCAAATCAACATTTGAACCTTTTTTTATATAATGCGTGTTGGAGTGTCGGGGAGTGTCGGAGTGTAGAGAGTGTCGGGAAGTGTATATCGTTTTTGAAGTGTCGGTGCTTCATAGGTTATATTTATAAATTTTTTGTTAACAAACTACACTATGTACTACGGGTAGTACATGCTCAAGTAGTATATACTACCCGTAGTATATAGTGTACTTTGTAAGAATTTGTAAACAAAAAGTTTATAAATATAACTATAACACCTCACATAATTGAAAATGCATTATTATGAATGAATTGTGGATTAAAGGGTTTAATGGGTGAAAATCCTGAGCTTCGAGTGAAAATACACTCGAAGGGCAAAATGTTAATTTGACAATTACCGAACCATAAAATTATGAAATGATATAATTAGACATTATTTGGTGAAAATAAAATTGGATTTGGATTCAGAACGAAATTTGAAAGTGAATAGGTAGTTTTCTAGAAGATTAATAAATAGTGATTTTTAATTGAGTACAATTTTGCTGAAAAATTTAAAAATCATATTAATATTAGAGGAATGGATATATGTTGAAATAAGTGTTTTCAACCAAGAGAAATAATTATTTGAATTATTTGAGGAATTTTGATGTTTTTGAAAAAATACAGTTAGTTTGAGTATAGGGGCAAAAATGAAATTATGTAAAAATTGTCCGAATCTTTTAAACATTGTATTGTGACATTATTAAACTATAATTGTGCATCTTGAATTTATGAAAATAGCTAAGTTTTTAAATTAATTAAGATTTCACGAAGAATAATTAAGTAAATTGAATTTAGATACTTTTGAAACTTTTCCAAAAAGCCAAAGAAAAGTTGGCTAATTCTTATTGGTCTTGAAATTGGCCATATAAGCTCATCTTCTTCCCTCGTATATATGTCTTGGCCAAACCTCCATGGTAGGAAGAGTTTGATTTGCAACTTTTTATTTTGACACCGAATCAAGAAAGTTACAACATGAAAAATATCTGGAATCCCTAAAATAATTCCTTGAAAAAGTGAGTGTGTTAGGAGGTTTGTGAGCTTGAAGGTGGCAATTTTGTGAGGTGAGAGTAGCCATTGTTGGTGGTTTTGTTGATTGGAAGCTTGTATATTAATATATGGAAGTCTGGGAAGTCATTGGTGGTAAGATTTCTCAATTTCACCTCGTATTTCTTTTGGATCGAAATTTTATACATAATGTGATGTGTATACTGGTGGGTATGGTGGGAGAGGTTTTATGGCTATGTTCCTTTGGAATTTATTGTTCGTATAGATAAATAATCGATAGAAATCCAATAAAAATTTAAGTGATTTTGGTGTCAATACTTAGAAAAATTTTCAAGGATAAAAAATTGATGATTTGTGAAGGAAGTCTTTGATGGATGATGTAATTATTTGGTGGTTGCGTGAATAATAAATTGTGAAGTTTAAAAAGAGTTTTAAGGATGTGAATTGGTTGAAAGCCGTGAGTGCATAATGATTATGATAACATATTTTATCATTTTTTTTTCAAATTTAGTTATATAATTATTGTTTAATGGGAAACAAATATTTTATTTCATGATTGGCTAAATTGTCATATTCAAAATTTACATGCAAATATTTTTACATAATAGCATCATATTTATGATTTATGATACTGATATTTATCTTGAAATGTCAGAGAGAGAATTTAGTATAAGATAAATTTTTTAAAGTAAAAGATTCTATAGTTTTACTTATTGTTGGAGTTGGATTGATTCGAACCAAAAGTTGATTTGTTAGATTATTTTATATATGTTTTTGGGATCCATGTTAGAATCCTGTTTTATATATGGATACTTCATTATGGGAGGAGAGGGCTATCCGTCAGATGGAGCCATCCCCGATGAGATATTAAGATTTGACCTGAATTAAGAAAGGAGAGGGCTGCCCATTTGATGGAGTCGCCACTAGGGAAAGGCCACCCTTAAGAGGAGAGGACTATTGATGAGGCGAAACCGCCTTAGACTTGATTCTCTCATGAGTGATCCCTACGTTATTAAGTTATGATTTTTATTTTATCTTTTTATTTTTGTTTATTTTATTTTCTTGTTTTGTAAATGTCTTTTATATTAATTTATGAATTTTTGGTTTTTTAAACACCTACTTTATTGATTTTATTCATATTATTTATTTCCATTGTCCTAGCATGTTTATAACTTATGTGCATAAAAAGAGAAAATCCCTCGTGCATATTTTGTTTCCCCCTTCTTGTTCATTGTGATCATTATGCCCTGACTAAGTTTGTGTGACCTGTTGCAAAATTGGTAAGTATACCATTCGTTTCAAGTAATAAAATGATAAGTAAAGATCGTTCCCACGAGTACTAATGCACCAAGTATTAATTCAACTATTCCCCTTAAGTTGGAAAAGGAAATTTGTTTGATTTGTGAAGGTAATTGATTTTGGAATTTTAAAAACAGAATTTAAAAATAATAATAATTAAAAAGCATGCAAGAATTAATCAAGAACAGAAAGAAAATATGAAGTTGATTAAAAATTGTAAAAAGACTGTTGCCAGGATGCACTTTACCTCTGATCCTCCCCTACATTCCTATATTGTATTTTATAATTAACTAATTGTTTGCTCAGATAATTCATTATTTCCCTATAAATTAGTTGAACCCTAATGTCTTAGTGATTTCAACCCTTTAACCCAATTAGAATCATAGTGTCCTAGTAATTCCTCTTGAATCAAGCATTAAGCAAATGAATTATAAGTCTGCAATCTATGTAAGCCTATGTCTAGATCATACACAAATTGTTATTCTACCCTTGTCCAGATTAAAACCCTAATATGTCTATTGTGAGCCTAACCCTCAAAGCCCTATAATTAGAATGGCCAATTCCAATCAGGATATGGAGAAATTAACACAGGTAGAATAAAACAAACTAACTAATTAAATTATAAAAATAATACAGAAAATATAAATGATTCACATCGGGTCCGTGATCTCAACTACAAAAAGAAATTAGTCAGACATATTCATGTCTAACTTAAACGAATAAAAAAAGAAATTGTTCATAAACGAAAAAGAAAAGAAGAAGAAGAAGAAGAAGAATCAATTGTCTTCGAACTTCAGCTTCGGTGGAATCCTGATCTCCAGCGTGAGTCTCCAAGAGCTCTCTCAATTCTCTTCAGCCAAAGATGGTTTGCTCTGAGGTCTGAGTCTCTATTTATAGACTTTGTGCCCTTGCTTAGAAATCTTGATCAAATCTTTATCATATATCTTGGTCCAATCTTCCTTTGATTTAGCCCTGGGTATGTTTAAAAATTTCTCACGTAACTCCTGCGCTACTAGAGCTAGTTTCACGCTAATAGCGTGGGAGTATTGTTCTTGATAAAGAGGCTCGCGCTACTAGCATGGTTCCCGCGCTGACAGCGTGGTTGGCTTGAACGGTTGGCGCTGATAGCGCCAGTTCCACGCTAGTAGCGTGGTGACTCTGTGTTGGAAAGTCCTTATGGCGCTACTAGCACCACACCCGCGCCAATAACGCAGGGCTTCAGATCTGTTCTTTCAATTCGGGCTTCTTTCTGATCCATTTTCCTACAAAATAGTAAGAAAATCAGTGATAAGGTATCTAAGTGAGATTTATAAAATTAATAGCAATTCTAGCCCTTTCTATCCAAGATTGACCAAGATTCTTTCTCTTTTGGCTTAAAATCATATATATGCTGGAGGCATATCATGACTCACCTCCCCTTTATTTTCCCATCTAGATCGTTAAGCAGCTAAATAGTATGTTGTTAGAAGTCGCAGCTCATCTTGTAGCTTTATTTGTATGGTTCGCCCTTAGACATGTAGTCTTTTGTATATTTTGGGTATTTGAGCATTCTGCAAGTATGAAAAGTCTGTTAGTGATAACTTTAGATTGTTTTAAGTTTCTAATGCCCGGATTATATATTTTGTTGTTGGCTAGTATTGTATATATTGTATATCAGGTGTTGGGTTTGTCTTAAGATGTTAGAAATACAAAGGAGATTCTGTCAGTAAAATTTTGGAATATAAGTTTGTTGAAATTTTCTTTTGTTTTATGCGTTCTTTGTGGAAGATAGGCTTGCCAGACTAAGAGTGTTTGAGTTACCTAACTTTGTGCGCCTGTAACGCCCCAATTTAATAATCGGATAGTTAACTACATATGGTCATACTATTCATATTTATCTAAATTAAAGTAGCGAAAGACGTAATAAAATTCCTATTTACCCCATGTAATTTTTACAGTATAAACTTTTCTTTCCAATTAACTGCTACTATTTATCAAGATATTTGTATAGTCCCATACCTATAAAAATATCAAATTAAATTCCAAAAGATCGTAATCAATGACCAATCTCTATCCGGATATGATGGATTAGTGGACTAATTAAGCGTAGGAATTAATTAACTAAAGAAATGATAAAATTAATAAGTTAAAAACTTAGTTTCGACAACCTAAGCAATTCGACCACCTAAGGAAGAAGTAGGATTATTTTGTTAAATATTGGTTCAATATATAATTAGGACACTAATCTAGGGTTTAAATGGAGTAGACCATGCATAATGCATTAATTAACTATTAAACCTTAGAAATAAGGCCTAATATGGATGAGTGGGAATGCTTAAGAGACCTAGTAATATAAAAACCCTAAAAATTAAAGTAACTTAGGGTTTCCAACTAAACCTAATTGGGAATTGCAAATTAAACACACTTTGGTTAAATGACCAATTTTTAGGCTAACTTGGGGAGAGCATATCTCCCTCCATAGAGGTCCAATAGGGATGTGTCATACGTCATTTTGAAGCTTGAGATATCAGCTATATTATTTCAAAATTTGGTACCATTTGAAGATGTATAGCATTCTGTAGGTCCGATTGAGTCGAGACTACCCAGGGAGGCCATGTGCAGGGGTTGAACGTATCTGCATCTTCCATGAATTGTCTCTTCCTCAGTTTTTACTCAAATTAGGCTCATGATATATCAAACTAAATCTAAATGTGTATAGTTTTCTGTATAAATATTTGAGAGCAATTGATTTAGTAAATTTTCCAAAATCGCAGAAATGATGAGGGATGTTTGGGGCTCTGTTTGGAGTTGACAGACAATTTTACTTGTCCAACTTCAAACGGTGATAACTAGAGCTAGAGAACTCCAAATAAGTCATGTGATACCTTGTTGGAAAGGATATTGAATCTAGATTAACATACTAAAAGATGAGAATGTTATAACAAGTGGCTTGCACACAATGACTAGAAAACAAAAGCGTGTACAGTTATAGGAAATCCGTAAAAGTGAGATTTAGGCTAAGTGAGTTTATGGGAACCCTTAGTAACTTATAATAATCATATATATGGCTTGGATGAGTTGAAAATAACCTAAGTTAACTTTGTGACCCTAGAGTGTGATTCTAAGATTATGTAAGGTGCGTAAACTATGTGGTTGATTGTGTAACGAGTGAACACTTCATAATGCACTAAAAATATGTAATTAAGTCATAAATGGTCTAAACTTATAATGGGCATATTATTGGCATATGAGTATGGAAAGTGGAATCATTAAATGATTAAGTCTTGTATATGACTTGATTAATTAATATGTAATTAGTGATGTGAATGGTTCCTAGTCCAGGTGTGCCTAGAGAACCTTGCACTTGAGAATTTTATTGGAGCATACGTATTATATTGGATTGTGGGCTTGTGCTAAGCTCATTGAGATAATCTCCCAGTTTTGGTTGCTCCTCTCTCTCGTGCCCCCACCATGATGGTGGGTATTATGGTTGAACTTTATGAAAGTATGTGATATGTGGTATATATGCATTCATTCACATTCATATAGATATTATATGATTCTTGATATTATAATGATGCATTGATGATGTATGGTATGAGATTCCTGGCCAGTGAATATGTATATAGGCTACCTATGGCTTGATCCTGAGAGTTATTTCTTACTACGGTTTGTATTGACTATCTATGGCTTGACCGTGGAAGTCACACTAGGCATGTTGAACATGTCAGTTAGCTATTCTTGGGGAGAGCCCTTGAATAGTTAACCAGAGGATCCTCTAAGAACCTTGAGCTTACTGAGATGTTGTTATCTTACCCTTTTTTGGGGACATCATCTCAGGTACCCATGGTAGCAGTGTGCAGTCTAAGGGCAAGGGCCCAGTTACGAATTAGTAGATTGTGGCTGCTGTTTATTTTATGTTGTTATGTGGCATGCGTAGTGTTTTGACATGCCTAGTTAATTTATTTTGAGACTATATGTTGTATGTAATAATGCTCAGGATTGTTATTAATTGAGCTTCTGGATTATGTCTGTAATTGTTACATGTTAGATGCATATGATGAGGACATATAGACAGGATGTATGGATTTATTAATTTGGGCATAAAGCCATTATATATGTACTGACCCTGGATGGGCATTGCAGTCCGTGCGAGACTTACAAGCTGTCTGTTATATAATTATGTCTATCAGGTGTACTTGTGCGTGAGATTCCTATCTCCAGTTATCCGTTAAACAGCCGTTATGCTGTCCGTGAGACTCTGGCAGGAATGACACTTGTTGTCATATCCGGTTAGTCAATGGCCACTAATACTGGCTAATGGGATTAATTAGTAGATGTATGTTTACAATGTACACTTTCGCAGCATCTCACGTGAACGTTTTTAGAAATGTTTTCATAAAATGTTTTGGAAAAAGTTTATTCATATTTTTACAAGACGTTTTATTAATCTTAAAATAAAATCTTTCACTGTGTACGCTATAATATCATGATGTTAACAACCAGAGTATTACGGGGTGTTACACTATCCTCCTTTATTACTACGAAAGATTTGTACTTCCACTATCTCTCTTTCTACCTATCTACTTGTGTTATATCACATCACAATATCAATGCACACAATTTAAACACATCAACAATGTATCTGTCTATATGAATGCACATGTTTGCATATATACCAAATATCTCACTGTCAATCATATCCACAATTTAACCATCATCCTTAATGGACTTTGGCGTAACAACAAGAACGAAGAAAAACTCCTAACCAAGAGCTTACATGTCAGTGCTTTTATATCACACTTACTTGGTATACAAGTAATTTTTCCAGAATTTACAGTATCTTGGCTAGAAAAGCAAGTTCTCAAGCTCTCAAAGCATCCATGGAGGTCACGATTTATGTATGGAAGAAGTGCAGAATTTTTGCTCTTTTAAAAAGAAGAAGAACCAACTTGCAAGTGTGTAGGAATATCTAGTCTTCTTTGTTGATTTTCAAGGCTATTTTCCTTTGATTTGTTGGCTTCCTATTGGTCCACTTTCTACACACACTAGACACTCCTTTCCTTCCCACTTGTGTGCTGATTTGGAGTCATTCGAAGACAAGGAACATCAGATTTTTTTCACAAATAACTATACAACAATTTAACTAGTTAGTTTTTACAATAACTCAATTATCTTTAATTCTATTGGCTAACTAAGTCCATATTTTGTAACATTCTTAACAATAATCTAAACGTCATTAGATTAAAGATACCTTGACGCAATGAAATTTATCATACAATTTAATTATGTCATCTAATTCAAGTTTAAGACTAGTTTTGCTTACTTTTAAGTCACTTTGACTTATATCCATTCTTATTGGTTGATTTTCCTTAAACTTTGATTCATTTTTAATTATTAATCTGATCATCATTAGACTAATCCAAGATCATATTGAAACCAGCAAATTCTCTAAAGAATTTAATGATAACATCTAATTCAAGTTTTGACCACATTTAGTCTATTTTTCAAGTAATTCATAACTTTCTCTATAATGACATATACGTTCAGAATTCTCTTCATACATATATTTATATACTATATGACTTGCTTGACATGAAATATATATATGTCTCTCTTAGGGAGGGAACACGATCCCTCGTTAATAAAGACAAAAAAAATGTGTTTCTATTAGTGACAGAATTAGAGACGTAACTACATGTTGCGTCTCTAAATCCATCACCGATAGAGATGGAAAAAAATATATCACTAAATTCCCTCTCTAAGCCCAAATGTATATCCTTAATATTATCACTATTTTTATATATTATGTTCTGTCTCTAAATGTATCCCTATTAGAGATGGATAAATAGTCATCTCTATTAGAGACAGATTTAGAGATGAAGAAATAGTCATCTCTATTAGAGACAAATTTAGAGATGAATTTGTGTCTATTAGAGAAGGATTGAATTTCTGTCTCTAAATCTGTCAATAATGGAGACAGAAATATTCTCGTCCCTAATTCTCTCCCTATTTGCAAAGGATTGTTATTCCATCACAAATTTTGTTTCTATTAGAGATGGATTTTTTTCCGTCTCTAAATTCTGTCTCTAATCTATGTTTTTTTAGTAGTGTATCCCTCTGTATCTTATTATCTCAATTTCATGATCAACGGATCATTACTTGACATAACTGATTGCAATCTCTATAAACACCACTTAATCTATTGAACTCTTGCTTGATTTTCTTATTTAACCTAAATTGATAATGAGGGTTGTTATAGCGCCGTTTATGGCTCAGATTCGGGTCATGACAATTTTTTTTTTTTTGGTAATCAGGGTCATGACAATTTACTTGCTCACTAGCTCATATCTTTGATCACACATTTGTATATTCACTTAGAGTTGGTTGTCTTAAATCAAATATTAAAGCAATTTTTTTCAAAATATTAAAGAGTCATTTTTCAAAAATATTTTATAAAACTTAATTCACCTCGCTCATGAATTTTGAGGCCAATTGTCTCACAATATATATATATATATATATATATATATATATATATATATATGAGAATTAACATTGTATAAAAATATATCTTTTTTTATAAAAAAAATATATTGTTATATATAAAACGTTTAATAATATTTCATGAACATTCAATTTTATTAAAGATTAAAAGTTTTCATTAAGTAAACTAAGTTCATAATTATATTTTATTTTAATGAATACTATATTTTAGAAAAGGGAAAAACATTTGTCCTTTTAAAGGATCAACTTTATGTCATTTTAGATCCTAACCGCTGATTTCCGTCAATCAACAATTAGGATTTACTAGGTTTTATTGTGATTACTATTTAATTAATAAATTTGACCCAATAAATCCTAACCGTTGATTGACAGAAATCATCGGTTAGGATTTAAAATGACACAAAGTTATATCCTTTAAAAGGACAAAATTTTTTCCAGTGTTTAAAAACCAGGCTCAGCCATCGCCTCGGCTGAGGTCAGGAGTCAGGGGGTCATAGGTTCAACCGAGGGGGTCATGGGGTCACTTCATTGACCCGGTTTTATAAATTAAAAAATATAAATATATATTCTATATGAAAATTCAAAAAAATCAAACTACCAATCATTAAATATTCAAAATATACTTAACATAATTCAACCAATTGCATTCACAAGTCAATATTACACATGATAATCAAAGTATAAAACACATATTCTAATGGAGTTAATGAAAAGTTATATTATCAAACTCAGGCCCTTCTTGTCATTCTCATGCACCTACGACATTATGTGAAAATTGATTCTCTACCCAATAGAGAATATCGGAGGAGAGGCGGTGACACGACAAATTAACTGACACGACAAATTAAAAGGTAGGGAGAGAAGAACCAGCATGGTGAAGTAGATGACCAGAACAGGAAGACTGAGTCTGGGTATGGGAGAGAAGATCGAAAGAGAAGAAAAAAAAATAATTTAGATTTTAGATATAGTTCTAAATCTAGGCAGCAACTAGTTTTTTTTTTTTTATTTTACACATCAAACACGTCATTTGGTGTATAATATCTTTTTAAAAAAATGCAGTGACCCCTTTGACCCGGGAGTCACGGGTTCAACCAGGGGATTTCGGGGGTCAAAGGGATCAACATACAAGTAGGGTCTAACTACTACCACGAACCCTCAAAGAGAGGGTTAGTGACCGGAGGGGTCGATCTCGGGGAGGGGCGGGGTTTTAAAACACTGATTTTTCCCTTTAGAAAAAGCCATTAAAATTAATTTTTTTATTCTTTATATGGAAAAATATTTCTCCTATGAGATAAAATAATGAGTAAATACCCCTTTTTGGTCCCTAACAAAAAACACGATCCCCATTTTAGTCTCTTACAAAAAAAAAGTCTTGGATCCCTCACAAATTGAAAGTCGACCCATTTAGTTGAAATCGTGATCCCTCATAAATTCAAAAAGACCCATATTAGTCCCTCAAAAGGATTAAAATGGATCCACTTTGAATTTCATAGAGACCAATCGACTAACTTTTTTGTAAGGGATTAAAGTGGGAACCGTATTTTTTATTAGGGACAAAAAAAGGTATTTACTCTAAAATCATATTCAGAAATTTCAAAATGACGTTATTTTGAAATTTAGGAAAAAAATACAAGTTATTTGAGTAATTTTACTTTCTTTTGATATCATGTATTTTACTAAAAAACCTTATATTTTTATTTTCAAATGCCAAAACGATATTGTTTTGAGCAGTGTTTTAAAACCCGGCTCGGACTGGCCGGATCAACCCGGGACTCGGTGACCTAGTGGGTTTCCCGGTCCGAGCGGGTAGTTGGACCGTTTCTGCAGTCAATCCGGCCGAAATCCGACGAGCCGGTGACCCGGGTTAGACCGGTCATTTCTTTCTTTTTTTAGTAATTTTTTTGTTGTTGATAAGAACTGATGAATTAAATCATATTCATATTTTATGATGAATATGATTAAAAGCAAGGTGAAAATAATAAGGTATTTTAGATTAATGCAGTTCATTTATGTGATTTAGTTGCATCTTATAATGATCTCATGAAGTTAAATGGTGATAAACACTGATGGTCTCGTGATCTCATCTCAACGGTGGACACTTTTTTCTTCGTGTATATTTCATGCATACTATTTGTTATCACGATAACGGTTACACTTTTTTCTTAGTGTATATTTCATACATATTATTTATTATCATGATTTAATTTATCTGTATCATGTCAAACACAAAAGGTGCATTTAACTTATATTGCAATTTTAATCCAATATTAGGATATAGTCTAGAGCTAGAAGCTTAGAAGTATATAATATTTGCAATCATTGAAAACCAATTTATTTTTTAAGCTCATTGATAGTTTTCTTAAGTGAATTTTTATTAATATAAGTAATATTTTTATATTTTTAATATGTGAACGGAAAATCCGGTTGAACCCAGATGAACCAGTAATCCAGTACCTTGACCGGTTCGATGACCGGTCCGAGTTTTAAAACACTGATTTTGAGATTGTATGAGATGACACTTGCTACAAAAATATCGTTAATTCCTCTTTTTTTTATATTATAAGGATTTAATATTTTTGCTTTTGTTACAAATTTTCTTTTTTTTCTCTTTTCTCTTTACAATAGATCCACTAATTTTTACACGATTGTAATAGAAAAAGTTTTTTCTAATAAGAAAAATGAACATTTTCACGTATTATAAATAATAAATAAAGGGTTTTATGTTTATTATGGTATAGGAAAAGTGATTGTGTAATGTTATAGATTCATTTTGCGTGCCATATTTTTTTATTTTTTATTTTGTTTTAAAATATGTGGGGCCCACAAAATATTGTGTGTGTAGGAAAGTTTGTTGTGTTATGTTAAAGGGGAAATGAAAACCCATAAATAAATTGAACATTATTTTTATGTTTTTAAAAAAAAAAGAAAAAGAACAGAACAGAACCAGGGTATAACATAAATTTCACGGCGATAGCTCTCGTAGTCTACCACACTAAGCACAGCATTGAAAGTGAATGAGTACAGAATGAAATTCCCATGGAGTTGAAAGGACAATGGCAGAGAGCAGCCAGAAGGAAATCGAAATCCGAGCCCTAACCGGTGAATCCATCACTCTCCACATACCTTCTACGATAACCGTCCAAGACCTCAAACTTCTCCTCAACCGTTCATTCCCACCCGCTACCTACTCCCCCAATTTCCACCTTTTTTTCAAGGCACAATCTCTCTCCCTTCAATTTTTGTTCCATTACTCTTTTATGAAACTTCCGTACTCATCATCATTTTTATTCTTCTTCTACAACTTCAAAAGTCTTTTAATTCACTCTCTCATGCTGTTACCTATTCTTTATGCCTTTTGTAGAAGCAATGGCATTTCACTATCAATATGATAATGATAATAATAATAATAATAATAATAATGCGTTTCTGGTTTCAGGGTGAGAAATTGAGATTGCAGGCTCAGATTGGTTCTTATTCCATCCAACGCGGCGAGTTTCTTGTTTTGGTTCCCTTTGCTAAGAAGGAATCAACTCGGACCGATAAACCGGACCCGGTTCAGGCTTCTTCAAATGTTGCTCACAGTGCTTCAATCTCTAATCTCGCGGATTCTACATGGTCCAGTATAATGGAGGATTTGTCACATTTACGCGAGACCACTGCAAGTGGTGATAATGCATCTAATTTTGAAAAAGAGAAAGTGGTGGAGAACGAAACTAAAAGGGGTTTTGGTCCTGAGAAGCAAATAGAGCTTCCATATCATCTCATATTGAATACACTGCAGTGTTCTAGTGAGGTTGCTCTTGGCGAGCATAATTGTGAGGTGTTTTTGAAGGTTTTGGAGTCTCTGAATTGTTTATCGGATCTTCCTCTTGGACACTGCAAGTTGTTCGAAAGAGCACGCTTGAAGGGAGATTGTGCCAATGATGGTAACACATGCTTGTGTCCACCATGGTTGAAGATAGTAATAAAGGCATTTGCTTTCATAAACATTTTTTCTGCGTTTCTTCATTTGCACAGTAGGAAAATGACCTCATGTGTTCTGGAAGATGCACTTAATCAGCTTGCAAAGTTTGGAGTCAAACTTGGCCTCCAGGACATGAAGAATCTTTCACTTCTTTGTCCTCATGTAAATTGATTGATTTTGTTATTTCTTTCATTCAAAAGGTTCACCTTAAGATTCATGTTGTCATGTTTTGTATGCATTTTATATACTAAAGAAAAGGCTGTAAGAATAAAGATTGTTCCTTGAAATAATTATTCCCTATTGATTGCCTTCTTTTTTGTTGTTACCAAGTCTGCAACCGTGAAGCATTTCCGGTGTCTTGCTCAAATTTGTAATTTGAATACTTTGCAGCTAGTATGTTTTGGAGATGACTCAGAGAAGACAAGTTTTGGTGATGTCATTATTGTCGTTAACCATTCAACTAGCAGTAAAGATCAAATTGAAGATAATCCTAAAAGAGGTATATTGAAGATGTGTACTGTTGTTTTGTGGTTCTGAAGTTTACTGATGTTCTTCTTTTCCATGAGGACAATTTTTTAATTTTTTTTTTCTGTTTTGTTTGACATGTTTTGTTTAATAGCTCGCAAGTGGTTGTTTGTTTCAAAGATTGTCAGTACATTGAAGAGAAGGGATAGTTCTTTCCGAAATAATCTGTGGTTGGCTATTGAGCAGCTGCCGGTATGTTCTTTTTTAACATTAACCAGCAGGATTGATCCATTGTGGACCCATATATGTGAAGTGCAAGTTTGCATTTATCCTTATTTAATAGATGCACATTTACCCCTGAACTGAACAGTGAGTGTACAAGTAAGTATGATAGGATTTGCATTATAGCTGATACATCCATATGCCTGAACTTTGACTGATATTTCATTTAATAGTGCTGAATTATTGTTTCATGCAATTTATAGGGTGATGAGTTCTTAACTAACAACTATATCCATTACAATTATGTGAGGATTTTTTTTTTTTTTTTTTTTTAAACTTCTATCCGAATATTGTTCTCAACTTTTGGTTAGCAATAACAATTGGCAAGAAATTGATCATCTTTCACGTGCAGTATGGAAAAAGAATGAGATTCTTTCTTTGTTTTGTTCAATTTGGACAACAATTAAATCCCAAAAAGAAAAGATAGCTCAGTATTTTCTTTATTTGTATCGTTCTAAATTCACAATTTGCACTAGCAAAGGATTTGTTAGAATATCTTGATTGTATCTTAGAATATTTTTGAGTATCTCAGATGATTTTTTTTTTTTTTGGAAACTGATCCTAATTACCTCTTTGAGGCGAATCAGAACACCCCGGTATCCCCACGGGCTTGACTCTTTGAGCCGCCTATGGGACTAATCCAGAGTTCGGGTGCGAGTCTAAGGATTACGGTACTTATGCCCCCCCGGTATCTCAGATGATTTCTTAGAATTAGTTTCCTACTTCCTTATATTTTATGATTTGTTTCTTTATTTTAAGGTTTCCTATTTAGTATATAAAAAGGAATTAGTGCTTTTTCTTTTGTAATCACCTCTATCACTTCAAAATACAATATTATTGACATATTATTCAGTGTTCTCCTTTTTTCTTCATCTATGCCTAAACCCCTATAATTTTTATCATGGTATCAGTGTTCTCTGCTTTTCTTCATCTGTCCCGTCACTTTTCCATTGCTGAGTTCCTTAAAATTCAAAACTCTATGTTAACTACTTTTTTCATCAACCTTCACTAATTAGCTTCTTCCACTGCATCTCAGACAATCTTTTGTCACCATCTTTGCCATGTTATCTCTCTGACAACGTTCTCTGACTCATTTGTTATTGCCCACTGCTGTGTCGTCATTCTGGAAGCAATCATGCATCTTCCAACCATCGTTAGCGACTTTATTGGCCACAAAAAAAAAAAAAAATTTTTTTCCAGCAACTTTTCAGGCCACCGGAAAAATCTATGGACAACTTTCCTACTAGTGACCACCATATCAAGAGTGTCTCCTCAAGTCCAGTAGATCCCTGTGGACCTACAGTCATCCGGCCAGCCATGCACCTGCACTCGCCACATATTTGAACTGTGGTCGTCTTCTTTGACGATCGTAAAATTTTCCGGTGACCAATTTGGACCGCCTCCTCTCGATCTATCTAATCATACAAGTCCGACAGTCAACAGCCTCGTCACACGCTGCCTCTAGCTGGGGCAGCAAATCTTCCACGTGTGCATGTGCCTTCATGATCCTACCAACCACAAATATTGTCGCCTCCTCATTCTCATCCATTCCCTGTGTTGCTCTGGCTATGGGCCCATTTTCCAATGACTTATTGTTCATTTTTTGTGATGTCCAGTGACTTTATAGGAGATTCCTTGAGGTTTGAGGCCAGATTCATCCAAATCTGGTCCTACCTAGTTGAGGGCTCACTGTTTTTGGCCATTTCCAACATTTTTTTTGGCTTATTACAACTTTTTGGTGTTTTTCCTCTCTCATCCATTGTTCATTTGTGGCTGCCCAACATTTTCAATTGTTATCTAGGCCTATTGGTATTCATCTGTCCCTCCTCCGTTCATCTTCGACCAAGTTCATCCGAGTTTGCTCAACCTCATTTCTCGTTAGATTTGACCCTTTTTGTTGTTATTTGTCCCTATTTCAATGCAACTTAGCGTTGAGGGGGAGAAATTTTGAAGTTGCACTCAAGCCGCGTCGCATCATCATAGTTGCAGCCACTGCCTCCTCCAGTGTAGGTGCCACCTTGACTGTGCTCTTTGATCATTGCAAGTCTGCCTTTAATGTAGTCGCTGCTTCCAATGCTGTTGTTGTCTAAATTTTTGGCCTTTTATCTTTGCAAGTTTGCCTTCAGTGCCAGTCGTCTACCTGTAGTTGCAATTGACACCTCCAGCATAGTTACCTCCATCGGTGTAGTTTATTATCTTTGGCTTTGTGCGCTTGGAGACCCATTGGTCAATTTCCTTGAAGACCTATTGCCATTGCCTTCATTGTCGGCCTATGTCCACGTAAGCACGCCCGACAAGTATCTAGTAAGTTTTAGCTTGAGGGGAAGTGCTAGAATATCTCATAATATCTTAAAGCTTTTAGAGTATCTGGTGGAACCGTGCAGTACCAGACATGAGATAGATCTTCCAAAGAACAAGGGTTTTTTGGAATAAGTCAATTCATTTGGGAAATGATTTCTGAAGATTAGTTTCCCCATTTCTTTATATTATATGATTTGTTTCTCTATTTTAATGTCACTTATTTAGTATTTGTTGTGAACTCGACAAGTATCGTTCCCACAAGGATTAGATTTTCAAGCACTAGTTCACTATTTTTACTTAAGTTGGACAATTCGAATGAGAGATTTGATTTAAATTTAATTAACAATTGAAATAAAAACAAGAACAAAACGCAAAATCAAATATTCAAGCAATCAAGAAAAGCGTAGTTAAGGATTCGATTTCCCACAATCCCCCTCCCTTTATGTTCTGAATTAAAATCTTAATTAAGCCCGTTTTATATTGCCAATAATCAATTCATCTAATTTAGTTAAAACCCAATCGCTTGGTATTATAACCTTTTACTCCCTTAAGAGAATCCTAATTCCTTGGTGTTTCTCTAAAGTATTTAAGCATTAAAATCAAGAATCATAAAAATGGTATAAGGATTGCACGATTCATATGTCTATCTCTAAATTCATACAAATTGTTGAGTTATATAAAACCATTAATGTAGCCTCACCTAACAGCTTAAGCTTTTGGGTTGAATTGGTTCTTTACATGGTATCAGAGCCTCGTGTCTCGGGTTCGTTCCTCGCTGCCCCCCACTTTCTCTTGTGGAATTTCTTAGCACAGGTAGGCTGGGCCTGTTGCATCATCCATCTTTCAAGCCCAATGGGCTCTCTTGTGAGGGGGCATGTTGAGATATATAAAACCATTAATGTAGGCTCACCCAACAGCTTAAGCTTTTGGGTTGAATTGGTTCTTTACACAAATCAATGATGAATTTACCAACCCCAATTCATATACCATTATCTCTATTGTCATACATGAACCTTAGTTTATTCTATAAAAAGATTGACTTATAGAAGCATGAAGAACAGACAAATCCATTCAATATAAAAGGGGAAAATTGCATGAAAGATAAATTCAGAAATACAAAGATTCAATTGGGTTTCATCTAACTCTAACTATAAAGAAAACTAGCCTAACATAATGGAAACCAGAACACAAGAAATCAAGAAAGTTTTCCCAAACTTCATTGGTGTGATAGCGCAGTGAATCTTCAAGAATCCTAGTGTAATCTTGATTCCGACTCATCTCCGATGAAAACTATGCTCCCAATGTCAAGTTTTGTTAAGAACTCATGAATAATAGCTTAAATAGGTGTTGGAATCCTTGTTTTAGATGAAAATCATGTAATGGGCCTTAATTGGGTTGCAACCAGGCTTTATAACGCGTTACTGTGACAACAAAAACATTGTTTAGTATTTTGGACATAACTTGAGCTATACTCCTCCGATTGATGTGATCTTGGTCTCATTGGAAAGATAAAAAGAAAGATCTACAATTTCTATGAGAACACAAGGTGCAAATCCATCATCTTGGATACGAAAAACTGGTTGGAAGACAATTTCAAAGAGATTTTCACTAAATGGTTGCTCCTCATTTATCACTTTAAGTCTTTCTAGCTTAATCATTGCTCTAATGCTCAAATTCAACTCAATTCTCCTACAAAACAAGCAAAAATCATTCACATGAGTCAATCATTCAAAGTTAATGCTTTTTAGCCAAATAAAAGTTTTTATGCTTTTGACTAGATATAATAGTGATTTTAGTTCTTTAAAACATGAAAAGCTGAGTTTATCAAATCATTTTCAGATTTAGAATATTGTTGTCGTCAGCAATCAACTTAAAACAAAATTATGGGAAAGGAGATGGGTTCATGTGCTCAATGAATTTTCAGCAGGAAAATGTGGAGGATGGAGGTTATATAAGAGCGAAAGCATAAGAGGATTATGAAGAAAATATGCGTTAACTTGGAAATGTGAACAAGGGGTACTCTGTAGACTAGTGGTTGTTTGTAGGGGCAATTGGTAGGGTAGTGTTATTCATGTTAAGAGTCTGTTTGTTTTAAGTGTCTTGAGTGTTGTAGGAGTCTGTATTGAGGGATTTACAGTCATTTACATTTATGTGTAATTTTCCCTTTCACCGTGTGAGAGGTTGGAGCCTGCTTTTCTTTACTATAATTAGGGTGATGCTGGAATCTGTATTATTCAGCAAGATTTAATAAAAATATAGTATGGATGTATCTCCGGAAACAACTATTTGTGTGGAATTGTTATATCTTCAGTCTTTAAAATTGTTTAGTCGCTGAGTTTATATTAGGAAATTCCCACTGGTCCCGTCAATTTGGTATCAAAGCTGAAATTAATCGTGGAAGGCAGGTAAATTTCATTGTCAGGACTGACCAAAGGAGTTTAAAATATTTAACTGAGCAATGATTAATGGTGGAAGGCCAGCAGCATTGGGTAACAAAGTTATTGGGGTATGACTTTGAGGTTCACTATAAGCCGGGGGTGGAAAATAAGGCAGCGGGCACGAAGCTGAAATTAAGCTCTGCCTATCATCCACAAACGGATGAGCAGACTAAAGTGGTGAATAGGACTTTAGAGACTTATTTGAGATGCTTCATATATGGACATCCAAAAGGTTGGGCGAAATGGATCCCATGAGCTGAATTTTGGTTCAATACCTCTTATAACAGGTCAACCTAAATGACCCCTTTCAAAATAGTATACGGGAGGGACCCGCCGGATGTGATTAGTTTTAATTATGAAGGGAACAATGTAGAGGCAGTAGACAAGTGGTTATAAGCAAGGGATGCGACTCTGACTAATTTAAACAAAATTTAGAGCCCAAGAACGGATGAAGCATCAAGTGAACAAGGGAAGGAGGGAAATGGAGTTTGCAGTGCGTGAAAGAGTATTTTTGAAAATGCAGCCGTACAAGCATCACTCTTTGGCCAAATTTCTGAATCAAAAGTTAAGTCTCAGGTATTATGGCCTATTTGAGATAAAAAAAATTGGTCCTGTTGCTTATAAGATATTATTACCAGAATTCTCTAAGCTTCATCCAATCTTTCACGTCGCACAACTTAAAAAAGCTGTACATCCAGATGTGCCGGTTCTAGAGTTACCTAAGGGATTAACAGACATGCTGGAATTGCAGGTGAAACCAGCAGAAATCATAGATGCTCGAAGGTTAGTAAATGGAAAAGTAGAGGTGTTAGCCCTGGGAAGATATGCCTGATTGTGAAAATTCTTGGGAAGCCGTGGAGATATTACAGGCTAATTTCCCTTCTTTTCACCTTGGGGACAAGGTGGTTGTTAAAGGGGGAAGTATTGATGGGCCATTGGAGCCATTCACAAAGTGTTAAAAAAGAAGAAGGGATAGGAGACGTGCAGCTGAAGCCCAACAAAGAAAAGTTGCCCAACAAGGCAATCAGAAGACATAAAGCCCAATACAATAGCCCAAGGAGCTGCTGCTGATCCAAGTGCTGCTGGATCCAAGCCAAGGTAGAGACAAAGAAATGTGGGAAGAGGTGATCACAAGAGAAAATAAAGGAATGAAGTTCGTTATAAAAGTGGACAGCTGGCACATGCTGAATGGTGAAGGAAATATTGGGGAGCAGGAAAATGTGGAGGATGGTGGTTATATAGTGAGCGAAAGCATAAGAGAGGGTTATGAAGAAAATATGCATTAACTTGGAAAAGGGAACAAGGGGTATTCTGCAGACTGGTGGTTGTTTGTAGGGGCAATTGGTAGGGTAGTGTTATTCATGTTAAGAGTCTGTTTGTTTTAAGTGTCTTGAGTGTTGTAGGAGTCTATATTGAGGGATTTACAGTCATTTACATTTACGTGTAATTTTCCCTTTCACCGTGTGAGAGGTTGGAGTCCGCTTTTCTTTACTGTAATTAGGGGAATTCTGGAATATGTATTATTCAGCAAGATTTAATAAAAATATAGTATGGATGTATCTCAGGAAACAACTATTTGTGTGGAATTGTTATTTTCTCAGTCTTTAAAATTGTTTAATCCCTGAGTTTATATTAGTAAATTCCCACTGGTGCCATCAAAGGGGTTATGCCATTGAAGAAAATGCTCACTTTATGTCCAGTAGGCAGCTCATATTAACGGCGTCTCCTAAGCAAAAAAGGCCGACCCATTTCAATTACCCAATTCGTGAGTGTCTGGGGAAGGGAATACTCTAGGCAGTCTTTCCCCTGCTTTTTGTAGAGAGACTGATTCGAACCCACGATCTGACACACCACGGCAAGCAAGCTTACCGCTGAGCCAAGCCGGCCCTTCAGAACATAAAGACTCCCCTCCCTGTTGGGTAAAGTTGATGATCTCATTCACCATCTTGTTGTTCTTAGCGAATGAAAATAATTTAGCGAAGAATTTAACTGTCAGATCATCCCAAGAGCTGATAATGCCTGCAGGCTATTGATTCAACCAACCAAGTGCCTTGTCTTTCAATGAAAATTGGAACAACCTTAGATGAATAGCTTCATTAGACACACCATGCATCTTTACAGTATCACCAATCAACAAGAATTTATCAAGATGAAGGTGATGGTCTTCTACATCGCTTCCCCCAAATTGATTCTGTTTGACCAATGAAAGTAGTGCCGGCTTGATCTCAAAACTATTTGTAGCAACCGTTGGTCTTACGATGCTTGATGTGGCCTTGGTGAAGTTTGGAGTCAGAAATGCATCCATCAACTCCTCTTGGGGAGGATTATTTTCTCCCATCGTGGCTACCACTATTGAATGTGAACTAGAGGCTTCTTGTTGCCTTCTTTCCCTTGCAAGCTTTTTGTTTCTTTTTGCGGTTTTCTCTATCTCTGAATCAAATTGCCAACACTCGGTGTCAGCTGTACCTCGCATAAACTAGAAAATAGAATAATTAAATAAAACCTAAAACAAAATAGCAAAAACAAAATTAAATAACAGAAAATAAAGGTCCAATCTAAAATGTCTATAGCTACTACTAATGTTGAAATAGAAACCCCAGCAACAGTGCCAAAAGCTTGATGTGAACTCACCAAGTGCGCTGGTCGTACAAGTAAAAAAGTGCATGAGTAAGAGTATCGTTCCCATGAGGATTAGATTTTCAAGAACTAGTTCACTATTTTTACTTAAGTTGGACAATTTGAATGAGAGACTTGATTTAAAATTAATTAATAATTAATATAAAAACAAGAACAAAATGCAAAATCAAATATTCAAGTAATTAAGAAAAGCATAGTTAGGGATTTGATTTCCCCCGATCTCCCCTTTATGTTTTGAATTAGAACCTTAATTAATCGCCCTTTATATTGCCAATCAATTCATTTAATTTAGTTACTCAATCCCCTGGTATTCTAATCCTTTACTCCTTTAAGCGAATCCTAATTCCTTGATGTTTATCAAAAGTATTTAAGCATTAAAATAAAGAATCATAAAAATGGTATAAGGATTCCACGATTTATATGTCTATCTCTAGATTTATACAAATCAATGATGAATTTACCAATCCCAGTTCATATCAATATCTCTATTGTCATACATGAACCATAGATCAGTCTACAAGAAGATTGACTCATTGAAGCATGAAGAACAGACAAATAAAAGGGAAAATTGCATTAAAGATAAATTCCGAAACACAAAGATTTAATTGGGTTTCATCTAACCCTAACTACATAGAAAAACACTTGATATGCAAAATAAAACAGACCTGAAAAAACAACAACATAAAAGCAGAACATTAAATAAACTGCTTCTGCATCAGGAACAATGTGTCTAATATTTGTGATGTTGAATAATGTTCATTGATCTTATTTGCAGTTTGAATTTCGAGATGGGATGGCTGTGGGAATTTCCTTGGAAGAACTGCTTGCAGCAGTCAAGTACCATGATTATGTAGGAAAAGAAAACAAATCAAAACGTGTTAAGAGAAACTCAACTACCTCAAAACCTGACTCGGACCACATTGGGTGTCAAGTATGTTATCATCTATGTTATATATTTATTCTTAACTGTTATTCTTCTGTATCTAATCAAAATTTATCAAATGCAAGAACATAAAGATAAAAAGCATTAGAGGAAAATAAAATGGCGGTTTTCATATGTCTAAACAAACTTTGGTAATTCTAAGGTTTGATTGCAAATTTTTTTGTTAATTCGCGGCCAATGCTATCAATGCACTTAATTTTTCTCTCTTTTTTCTTCTTGGTCAATGGGTTTTCTATTCCCCATCCAACCCAAAATAATATGGCTGTGGTAAGATTTCAAAATTTAAACTTGTGTGCATATATGTGTTTCATATATTAGCCAAATTCCCGACAGATATTTGATTTGATGTACAAAGTGATGGTTGTGAGAAATTATTGCTTTTCACAATATATTGCTGGGAAACTAACACGGATTTTGGGAAAGTTTAATAAGTTTTTTTTTTTTTTTTGCTTCTTCTCTTTGTGCTGCTCAACCTGCACGATACTTTCCTGCTGCAACACAAGAATTTTCAAATTCTACTGTCAGGGGGTAGAACGTATAGGATTGCTTTATATCACTTGTTCTTGGATTGGCAGGACACAAAATCATTACTGGCGGTGGACATGGTTGAACATCTTAAGAAAGGAATTGGATCCGAAGGACAGGTTTTTTTCCCGCCACCTATTTTATTGTAATAAGGATTTTTGGCTTTCAGAATTATAAAACATGAAATCTTCAATTCAACATGATTTGCTGGATCTGCAGCCATTAGTTTACTGAAAAATAGACACAGGCAAGAATGCTTATAGTCAAACTTGATGTCATTTTTCACTTATGAATGTGTATCAAGGCATGTCTTACTCGCTAGGTGCCACGTTAAAGTTTGGTTAAATGAAGGACATTAATGGTTTGATTAATGCAGATTGTGCATATTGAAGACATATGTGCCAGAAAAGCCATTCACAGTGAGATCCTAATTGAACTGTCTGAGAAAATGAGATCTGCACTGAAGTGTATTGGAGTTTCCAAATTGTACAGTCACCAGGTATAAATTTAGTATGTGCAATTGGTGTCTTCACAGCTACTAGTTTCTCACTCTCAGAATCAAAGATTTTCTGCTACTTGTTTTATACAGGCTGAGTCTATACAAGCGTCCCTTCATGGGAAGAATGTTGTCGTGGCTACAATGACATCTAGTGGCAAGTCTCTTTGTTATAACTTGCCAGTTCTAGAAGTGTTGTGCAAGAATTCAGCATCATGTGCTTTGTACATATTTCCGACAAAGGTTTGTTCTATAGTAAAACCTAAGTTCTAGTTTCTTTTATTTTTTTCCTTCCCTGTGGTGTGGGTTGTTGTAATTGGATAGCTATATTTAATGTATGCAGGCATTAGCTCAGGATCAACTAAGAGCTTTGTCATACATGACAAAAGGATTTGATGCTGACTTCAATATTGGTATATACGATGGTGACACTTCTCAAAGTGAGAGGACATGGCTGCGTGATAATTCTAGGCTGGTAATATAATAACTAATTTCTCCCTTTGACTGGACATATTCTCGTGATATGTTCATCATTTTATATTATACTGCAGTTGATCACAAATCCAGATATGTTACACATATCAATCTTGCCCCACCATCGGCGATTTAGTCGGATTTTATCAAATCTAAGGTATTTTTATATGGAATATTTATCAACCATATTGGTTTTGCATTTGTATGTGTAAATGAATCATTTCAATTCAAAAGCTTAAGTTGTTAAGTGAGAGACATTAATGGTTTTATATTTTATTTCTTTAACATGCCCCCTTTCACAAAAGTCCATTAGGTTCGAAAGGTGGATAATGAATTGAGTCATCTATTTGTACTAAGAAACTCCACAATATTAAATTATTTATTAATAGAATGGGGGCTATAAAAATCCTACTTTAGACCACGTAGTAATAGAAGCGCTTTGATAGTATGTAAAATGAACAATTTCAACTCAAAAACTTAAGTTTTTAGGTGAAGGAAATTAATGGTTTTATATTTTATATTGTATTTCTCTAACAATATGGAATATTACTGATGGGCCTTCTATAAAGTAATCAAGCCCATTAATTAGGAATTAGTATATGATGGGCCTTCAATAAAGTAATCAAGCCCATTAATTAGGAATTAGTATATACAGAGATGTTTAGGGTGAGGTTTGATTATGCATGTATTCAGAATTGGTTAGTGGGGGAAATGAGAGACCTCTAGGGAACTCTTGAGCCTAGGTATTTGGTTTGAGGGGGAGTTGAGGCTTTCTGGATTTATTTTCTGCAATTTATCCTTGTAAGGAGCTTGTCTCCATTTATATTTTCTGCAATTTCTTATTAATAATATTAGGTTCCATCAATTTGGTATCAAAGCTGTAGAAATATAAGACTGAAATATACTTTTTCATATATTGATTGACACCCAAAGGGTTCATTATATACAGATTACAAAGTAGTTAAGGAGATGAAGTAATAAATAAAATACACAGTAACCAAAGAGACATCACACTACTCAAAGAGACATCACACTACTCAAAGAGACAAGTAGTTAGAAATAATTAAAAGACTCTAGAATATTCTACACTCCCCCTCAAGTTGGGAGATATATATTGATCATCTCCAACATGCTAATTAAATCCTCAAAGATGGGTTTGTGTAATCCTTTGGTGAGAATGTCGGCTGTTTGCTCCTTGGTAGGTATATATGACAAACATACACTACCCTCCTCCAATTTTTCTTTGATAAAATGACGATCAACCTCCACATGTTTGGTTCTGTCATGATGTACAGGATCTTGAGCAATACTGACAGCAGCCTTATTATCACAATAGAGTCTCACAGGTAGAGAATAAGATATCTTTAATTCTTCAAGAAGTCTTCTTAACCAAATTCCTTCACAAATGCCATGAGCTAGCGCTCGAAATTCTGCTTCTGCACTGCTTCTGGTAACAACAGTTTGTTTTTTACTTCTCCAGGTCACAAGATTTTCCCAGACATAGGTACAATATCCTGAAGTGGATCTTCGGTCCAATGCAGAGCCAGCCCAATCAGCATATGTATAGATTTCTATCATCCTCTTGTGTCCTCTTTTAAAGAGCATTCCTCGACCATGTGTGTTTTTGAGGTACTTGAGAATTCTATAAACCGCACTAAGGTGCTTTTCCTTAGGAGAATGCATGAATTGGCTAACCATGCTAACGGCAAATGCAATATCAGGTCGAGTGTGAGATAAGTAGATCAGCTTCCCTACCAACCTTTGGTACTGCTCCCTGTCAACATCCTTTCCATCTTCAATTCCCAATTTAATATTGGGTTCAACTGGAGTTTCTGCAGCCTTGCACCCAAGCATACTTGTTTCTTGTAACAGGTCTAGGATATATTTCTTTTGAGATAAGGAAATTCCCGCTTTGCTACGAGCAATTTCTATTCCAAGGAAATATTTGAGTGATCCAAGATCCTTCAGTTCAAACAGATTAGCTAAACCCCCCTTTAAAGATTTTATTTCCTCCCAGTCATCACCTGTGACAATTATGTCATCAACATAAACAATGAGGATAGCAATTTTGCCACTATCGGAGTGTTTAAAAAATAAAGTGTGATCAGTCTGAGCTTGGATAAATCCCCTTTCTTTAACAGCACGAGTAAATTTTTCAAACCACTCTCTAGGGGATTGTTTAAGTCCATAAAGAGACTTCTTCAACATGCATACAGAACCATCTCCCTCTTCAAAACCAGGTGGTGGATCCAGGTAAACTTCCTCATGTAAATCCCCATTTAAGAAAGCATTCTTTACGTCCAATTGATGCAAGGGCCAATCAAGGTTGGCAGCAAGTGATAGTAGGACTCGGATAGAATTAAGTTTGGCAACAGGAGCAAACGTCTCCTGATAGTCTGATAGGATCTGGATCAGAGATGCAGCAAAATAACTAATAAGACAGAGTATTTTGGCCCAAGAGGAACACCTTCTGGATTTTCTGTATATTGATAAGCTGAAATTACAAGCAATAGTAATAAAAATGACAGAGACTCAAACTAACTACAATGGAGGTTTTCCTATCATAAATGAAGACATAAATTGTAAAGAAAGAAAGATACAATTCAACACATTCGAGAGGTGTTGATTCTGGTTTGTCCCAAATTCCCCAATGCCCCCCTTCTCATGCCACCTTACACCTTTTATTCCCTCTAACAACCATGCCACCTCAACACAGCATTCTGACTAACAGATTTATCATGCTCCTATGATTCCCTACTACCCAACTTACGTAACTATATTCCTATCATAGTCTATCCCATAAGTCTGGGTAAATCCTTTGGCAACCAATCTGACCTTATATTTGTTGATGCTGTTATCTGCATTAAATTTTATTGTGAACACCCACTTGCAACCTACAGTTTTCTTTCCTCTGGGAAGTACCACGGACTCCCAAGTTCCATTTTTTTAAGTGCATCCATTTCTTCAAAGACAGCATCCCTCCATTTAGGGTCATTAAGTGCCTCTTGGATATTTTTTGGTATTTTTGTACCGTCTAATATAGTGTTGAAAGCACGAAAACCTGGAGACAACTTTTCATATGAAATGTGATGAGAAATAGGATGAGCAGTGCAAGATCTAGTACCTTTTCAAAGGGCAATAGGCATATCTAGGTCAGCTGTACCAGTGTTCTCAAGTGGATTGCTGGAACTAGGACACGGGTCAGAATCCTGGCAGTCTAGAGGATCTTGAGGAGATTTACGCCTGCTGTAGAATTTTCCCCATTTACCGGGAGGATCTCCAGTCTCTGGTACAGTTCCTGTCCTTGTCTCCTGTATATTAGCTCCCCCTGTCTCCAAAGGTAAAGGAACAACAGATGTTTCCAAAGGTAAAGGTAAGACAGAAGAATTATTTGGAATCCAAGACTTGTCTTCTTTTATACCGATAGACTCCCCCTGAAGAGAAGTCGAGGGAAAAAATGATTGTGTTTCATAAAAGGTAACATCCATAGAAACAAAGACCTTTCGAAGAGAAGGTGAGTAGCACTTGTAACCTTTTTGATTAGGAGGGTATCCTATGAAAACACATCTAACAGACTTTGGATCAAGTTTGGACCTTTGATGTTGAGGAATATGAACAAAAACTACACAGCCAAACAACTTTGGAGGAATATAAGAGAGAGCCCGAAAGGAGGGAAAAGAGCGGGTAAGGCAAAATATGAGAGAATGAAAATTTAGGACACGAGAGGGCATCCGATTGATGAGATATGAGGCAGTCAAGACGGCCTCCCCCCACAGGTATTTAGGGACATGCATTGAAAACAAGAGGGCTCTAGCAACTTCAATGAGATGTCTATTTTTTCTTTCAGCCACCCCATTTTGTTGAGGGGTGTTAGGACAAGAACTTTGATGGATAATGCCTTGCTTGGTTAGGTAATCACCAAGAACAGAATTAAAATATTCAGTACCGTTGTCAGTTCGCAGGATTTGGATAGAGGTCCGGAATTGAGTTTGTACCATAGCATGAAAAATTTTTAAAGTGGCTGCCGCTTCAGACTTATCCTTTAGAAGATATACCCAGCATACTCTAGAATGATCATCAATGAAGGTAATAAACCAACGAGTTCAAGATATATTTTTTTCACGAGCTGGCCCCCAAATATCACTATGAATCAATGTAAATGGAGACGAAACATGATAATATCTGGGAGAATAAGAAACACGAGTGTTTTGCAAACTGACAATCCTCACAAAAAAAGGAACTTGGTTTTTTATTGATAAATAAGTTCGGAAACAACTTTTGAAGATAAAAGAAATTTGGGTGTCCTAAACGTCGATGTCACAACAAGACATCATTACAAACGTCTAATAAACATAAAGAGTGGTTTGCAAAAAATCTCTTTTCATGAGAATCTTCTTCAAAATAGTAAAGCCCTTCTTCCTCTCTAGCACTGCCAATCATCATCCCCGAATCCTGTTCCTGAAAAACACAGGTTTTGGCAGAGAATTTAGCAACACAATGCAATTCAGATGAAAGTTTACTAATAGAGATCAGGTTACAAGTAAGAGAAGGGACATGAAGGACAGAATTCAGAGTAATATGTTCAGAGAGCTTAATGGATCCCTTTCCCGCAATAGTAGAGAAACTACCATCAGCCGTCCTTATTCGTGACTGGTGATAATAAGGGATATAAGAACAAAACAAGGATGCATTACCTGTCATATGATCAGAAGCTCCTGAATCAAGAATCCAACGACTACTATGATCAACATGGAATGCCATACCTTGTTGAGCAACATGACTAGTTGCCTCAGCAGATTTAGACATCACTTTCTGAAATTGCTCATACTGAGCTTTAGGGATGAATACACCATCGGAATTTGGAGAGGCACGAGACTCTTCAACCTTATCCTCAGAAGAGATTTGATAAGCACGACTCTTGTTTGACCCTTTTGCTTTCCAGTTTGGTGGTTTTCCATGAATTTCCCAACATTTTTCGCGAGTGTGACCACTCTTATTGCAGTGAGAACACCATCGGTCAGAACGTTTTGCATCACTAGGGGAATGGGGAGTATGTTTTGCTACTAAGGCAGATACATCGGAGGATTTAGAGTTCTTGTCCCCCAACATTACCTTTCGGCGAAGTTCTTCCTGTCGTACCATAGAAAAAGCAGCTGCAATGGAAGGTAATGGGTTCTGCCCCAATATCCTTCCACGAACATCATCAAGATCACGATTAAGGCCAGCAAGAAAATCATAGAGACGTCTTTTCTCTAAGTAACTTTTAAACCTTGCATTGGCTTCTAAACCTTGAAGATCTGCTGCATCATAAAGGTCCAACTCCTGCCACAGAGTTTTTAAAGCAAGAAAGTATTCAGTAACAGACATCCCCTCTTGATGTAACTCTCTTACCTTGGTGTTGAGTTCAAAAGCCTGAGAAGCATTGCCCAGGTCAGAATAATATTCTTTAACGGCATCCCAAATTTCCTGAGCCGTATCAAGAAACAAATAAGTTTGACTGATATCAGGATCCATAGAGTTAGTCAACCAGGTCATGACCAAGGCATTTTCAGTCATCCATTTATCATAATCAGGTTCATCAGCTCCGGGTTTTTCCTTTTTTCCATCAAGATACCCCATTTTCCCTTTTGCTTGGATAAACAGCTTGACAGATTGATGCCATTGCACATAATTTTTACCGTTTAAACGGTGGTTAGTGATCTGTATAGCTGGGTTGTCTCCGAAAGATGAAGAACAGGGAGGAGTAGAAACACCGGAAATATTACCGGATAATTTTTCAGAATGCTTATTCTCAACCTCAATATTTTCAACTTCCATCGTAAAAAAAAAAAAAAAAGGAACTCAGAACAGGGACAGAATCAAAGAACCGATGAGGAACCAACTGGACCCAGCAAGAAAAGTGCTCCAATCGTGATTTAAAACCTCAGAACAGGAAGAGGGAGGCCAGGCGAATCGTTCTGTGAAAGCCGCGTGGCAAACGGAGTCCGGCAAGGCGGCGCGTGGCTTACACGCGCCGGTAAGGCAGTTCTGCTGTGGCGGCGCGTGGGAGACTTTCCGGCGACGTGGCTGACGTGGGTCGACTCGGAAATGGCTGCTGAGTCCAATGGTGGCCTTGGTTTCGTGATTGGAGGGGTCCAGATATGATTTCTGAGTTATAGTAGGGAACGGTGAAAAAAAAAATGAAAAGAAAAGGAGAGATGAAGTGGAGGTTTACAAAATAATCACAGGATAACCTGCTCTTGATACCATGTAGAAATATAAGACTGAAATATACTTTTTCATATATTGATTGACACCCAAAGGGTTCATTATATATAGATTACAAAGTAGTTAAGTAGATGAAGTAATAAATAAAATACACAGTAACCAAAGAGACATCACACTACTCAAAGAGACATCACACTACTCAAAGAGACAAGTAGTTAGAAATAATTAAAAGACTCTAGAATATTCTACAAAAGCACTACAATCCTGGGAGTGTTTTGGATCCAGATCTGATTTAAAAAAAAAAAAGGGAACGCAAATCAGAAACCCGAATTCGAAAAAAATGGGAACACAGATCAGAAAACCGAAGAAGACGACGTCAAAGTAGAAAACGGAAAAGAACTATCGAAAGGGAACGATGCAAAAGCGGTGCAGATTTGGGAAAAACAAACCTCTGTTTTCGCTATGAAGAACAAAGATCAAGAAGCAGAAGAGGTAGCGGTTAAGGAGGGAAGAACGAAGACCCAACCAGGTTCGTTCATGGTGGAAGCTGGAGTCACGCTGTTGAAACCATCAAACGAAGAAGAAAGAGAGGAAGAAACAACGCTGAAGCTACAAAGGAAGAGGGAGGCAAGAGGGGAAGAATTGGCTTTGGGCAAATTTGTTGACCTAATGGGCCCAGCCCAGTAGAATATTGTGTTAGAAGGAAAAAAGATGGGTTATGTCCAACCCATTAAAATAACTTCAGCAATTTGGTTGGAACAAAGTCCACAAATTGAAGTGGGTAAATATGAGTTAGTGCTTCAAACAATAATGGGCCTAGAGGAAAACAAGTCACATGGGCCAAAATCAGTCATAGGTTTTAAGCAATGGGATCCAAGTTTTAAGCAATATTAGTATATGATGGGCTTTCAATAAAGTAATCAAGCCCATTAATTAGGAATTAGTATATGATGGGCCTTCAATAAAGTAATCAAGCCCATTAATTAGGAATTAGTATTGATGGGCCTATAATAAATAATCCAAGCCCATTAGTATTTTAGATGGGCCTATAATAAATAATCCAAGCCCATTAGTATTTTAGAAGTAGTATATATAGAAGTTTAGGGTGATGTTTCTATTATGCAATGTATTCAGAGTATTTTGGAGTGGGGTTTTGGGAAAGGATCTCTTGGGATCTCTTTGGCCTAGGTATTTGGCTTTAGAGTGAGTGAGGTTTTTTGGTGTTAATTATCTGTATTTTCTTTATATTTTCTGCAATTTCAGATTTATAAAAAGGGTTCCATCTATTTGGTAATCAGAGCACTACAATCCTGGGAGTGTTTTGGATCCAGATCTGATTTAAAAAATAAAATAAAAATCCAAGATCTGATTAAGATTTAAAAATAAATAAATATTCGGACCAGATCTAAAAAACAAAAAAAATGGAAAACAACAGAATGGAGAGGAGCATGGATCGATTGGAAGCAAGCATGGATCGAGTGGAGGAAGGAATGGATCGTGTTGAAGACACTTTTCATCAACTTCAGAAAACAATTTGGATGTTCATAGAGCGCATGGATCCTTGTTTTGCACAAGAACAAAAGCGAGAATCAAAGAAACAGAAGTCCAAAAAAAAGGAAGCGCAACAGAAAATGAAGAAGGAAAAAAGAACAAAAACGCAGAACAAGAAGAAGAAATTGAACCAAAAAAAGGAAATGAAAAGGAAAAGGAAAAAGAAGAAGGAGAAGATGAGGAAGATCAAAGACTGCAGAAGAAGATGGAGTTGGCGAAGAAGGAGAGGAAGAATCCGAAGAAGACAGCAAGGACGGATCAGAAGAAGAAGAAACAGAAATCAAAGAGAAAGAAGGAAAAAAGAAAAAGAAGGAGCAGGCCAAGGAAACAACAATGAAGATGCAGAAAAAAAGGGAGAAAAAGGAAAAAAAAAGCGCAGGGAGATGAAGAAGACAGAGAGGAAGTAGAAGAAGAGAAGAAGATCTGCGAAAGGAATGGAACAACTATGGTGCATAAGGACATTAGAGCTGTGGCTGGAAGGCAGCAGGTGGCAAAAATGGCAGAAGTAATAACGTTGATACACTGGGCAGAAGGGAAAGAGACGATGATGGGAAAGGTGTGTGGATATGTAGGCTGCAAGGGAATTGGGTTGTCTCACTATACAAAATTTGCCCTTTGGTCCGTAAGGGAAGGAAGTACTAATGTGGGCTTAAATCAGCAGCACAGGCCCAATAACTTCCAAAGAGGGTCCAGTTATATGGGGTGGATCTTATACAATATGGGCCCAAGTCAAAGACAAGCTAAAACAGGGAGAATTTTAGGGCAAAACACAAACGAGAGGGCAACTTCAGAAGGGGGCAATGGTGGGGGAGATGCGCGTTTCCGACGATGGTCGCCGGAGGACATGGCGGAACGGTGGCTGGCCAACCCGATTGGCTACACGCAGGGCAGCAAGATGCAAAACTTTAATGGCCGAGGCACTGTGACCCAGTTTTCGCATGGTGGCGTGACAGGAGGGACGTACGGTGGCGAGCGGCAGGAAGCAAGATTCCGACGACTTATGCCGGAGAAGAAGGCAGAAAAACAAGACGCAGCTCAAACGTCTGCGGAAGAGGCAGTGGAGCACAAGTTATTTAAAGCTGAAGTTTCTAAGTTCCTTTCGCCAAATATTTTTCTCGTTATCGCTCTAAGGAAAGATATGGGAATTGATATTAAAAAAATAATTTCTTTGCAATTGAAGGAGTATATATTTACCGAGTCGAATAAATGGATCAAATCAAGTCAAGAGTTTATTGAATGGCAAGACGAGTTCTTGGGTGGGTACTCGAATGGTGGTTCCTTTTCTTCAAGTATAACCGGGTCAAGAGGCTTCAAAATATGGGATCCCGGTGGAATATTCATTCTACCTATCCTCTTTCTTCACCTTGAGGACAAGGTGAATTTTGGAGGGCGAGTATTGATGGGCCTTCAATAAAGTAATCAAGCCCATTAATTAGGAATTAGTATATGATGGGCCTTCAATAAAGTAATCAAGCCCATTAAGTAGGAATTAGTATATATAGAGATGTTTAGGGTGAGGTTTGATTATGCATGTATTCAGAATTGATTAGTGGGGGAAATGAGAGACCTCTAGGGAACTATTGAGCCTATGTATTTGGTTTGAGGGGGAGTTGAGGCTTTCTGGATTTATTTTCTGCAATTTATCCTTGTAAGGAGCTTGTATCCATTTATATTTTCTGCAATTTCTTATTAATAATATTAGGTTCCATCAATTACTTAATATTGTTTTGGGTGAGCTTAGAGCAGTGGTAAAGTTACGACTTTGTAACAATTCACGGGTTCAAATCAGGGAAACAATCTCTTTGCAAATATGCAAGGGTAAGGCCTATGAAGCACCGACACTTCAAAAACCCTGACGTGTCGTGTCCGACACTTCCCGACACTCTCGGACACTCCGACACTCCCCGACACTCCAACATATGTTATAGAAATTCAAAAAAAAGATTCAAAGATTGATTTGCATTGAGTTTTTAGTTCAAAATATTAGATTCGTTGGATTACGATTATCATTTTATTGAGTTTAATATAAATATTTGGGATATTTTATGTTTATTTGCAAAATTTATGAATATTATAAGTTTAGATTCATTTTTTTGTTAAATTATTGAATATTAAATATAATATACACTAAATAAATTAAAAATATTATTTAATATCAAAACGTGTCGAAATCTAACATTTTTTAGAATTAACGTGTCGGAGTGTCGTGTCGTATCGTGTCACGTGTCCCGTGTCGGTATCGGTGCTACATAGGGTAAGGCTGCATACAAGGATTTCCTTCACCCCTATCCTCGCTAGTCGGGATTTAATGAGGAGTGATTTTTGTGAGAGTTCTAAAAAGAAAATGTTTCATTGAATCATATTCCAATAAGGAAAGGATACATATATAAATATACACTATGTGGGATTAAAAAAGAAAATTGATGGGCCTGAAGTATGATGTAATAATAGTATAGGGGTTGTTATAGAGAGAAAAGAAAAAGAGTGAGTTAGTTCTAGAAAATTCGAAGAGGTTTGGATAAAAGGAGAGGAATGTGGGGAGTGAGGTAGGCATGAATTTAGTATTGGTTTAGTGGAGAATTTGGGGATCTCTTGAAGCCTAGGGTTGTTGGCTTTGAGGGTGAGTTGAGGTCTTTTGGTGTATTCTTTCTGGTATCAGTGTTTGTAAAAAGAGACTATGCCTCCATTGTTAATAAAATAAGTGCTGTAATTTTCTGTATCCATCAATTTGGTATCAGAGCATCTTCGATTCCAGAGATGCTTCTGGTCCTTAAAAAAAATGGAGAACAAATTGGAAGTTGTGGAGCGACTAATAGGACGAGTGGAGGAAAAGATGGGGAAATTAGAAGAGTATGTTCGTCAACTAAGGGAAACAATTTTGGATTTTCTGGAACGACTAGATCCAAGGGATGAAGGATCTGGAACGCGAAGAATCGAAGAAACAGAGAAAAAGAAAAAGAAAATAAGGAAGAAAAAAATGAAGAAGCTGAAGAAGATCAAAAACTGCCAAAGAATAAGATGGAGTTTGGAGAAGAAGGAGGAGATATTTTGTTAGGAAAACAAATCGACGAAGAAAAAGAAAAAAAAGAAAGAAAGGTAACAATAGGGTGCGTAGAAAACGAAGGAGAAGGAGATGAAAACGAAGAAGAAGAAGAAGATTGAAGCATAGCAAAAGAAGATGATGAAGAAGAAATCGAAGGAGAAGAGAGACCGAAGACGAAAAAGAAGAACAAGAAGAAGACAAAGATGAGTCTCATTTCTCTATCATTGGTGTGATTCCAGATTAGAAATTATACAGACGAAGAAGCGTTTGCATCTCGATGTCTTGAAGCAGGTAATGCGGAAGCACAACCAGAGGATGGGTGGGAGAATGTTCGAAGTGGGGTTGGACCAACCAATAGTGAAATGGGTTACGGGTCGGCAATGTTGTTAAAACGTAGAGTCTACGCAGAAACGGTGGGGGTGAGCAAAAACGTAAAATCGAAAAACGTAAACGAAACGTAAGAGTTTACTACGTACTATATATATATATATATAAATAAATATTTCCAACATATATTACACCAATACATAAGTTATTATATATTTAAGTTCAAACACTAAAGTAAATAAAAATTAAGTTTAAACTCAGTGATCATGATACAAATTAAAATGCAAACATTAATTAGATGAAATAACCCAATATTTAACATTATTAAAATGAATTTGGATAAAAAAAAGTCACATATAAGATAAGTAATAAAAAAATATAAAAGATAAATGATAGAGTTTTTGAATTTTTTTCCTATAATTTTATAGCCATTATAGTGTGAATATATTCTAAGTATTTTCAATTAATACACTGTAATATATTAATGGAAAAAAAAACATAAGTAGCAAACTAGGCCAACCCAATCCAATAACTAATGAGCCCAAGTCGATAAGAATATGAAACGCAATAGTTTTGTTAGGGTTATGAGTTGAATAACAGAGGTGAGAAATCAGAGAGGGAAGAAGGGGGGGTGGGAAGAAGAAACGGGGAAGGTTGCAAGAAACCCTTTGTCATCGATTGGAGTCTTGCAAGTTCAAGTATTCTACCATTGATGAACTCGTCAACCTTCTTCGCACAACTTACCTTGATTATTAGCCAATGAAGCACGAAGATAGATTGCAAAAGATGGAAGCATCACGCATCAGAAGGAGGATGCGGAGCAATCAGATTCAAGGCCCTCCGTCGACATCCTCCGCTTCAGCTTCGGAGAGCGAAGAAGATGAGGCTGTTTGTGTCGACGTCAGAGTCCATTTCTATCTTTTTTTTTTTTTTTTTCCAGTTCCGAGTTTACTCGGTAAACACGTCGAGTCAACCGAGTTAACTCGACGTTTCAACCGAGTCTATCCAAAATCCATTTCTATCATCGTTCTGAAACGATTTTGGCCAGAAAAACGTAAAAACGTCCGTTCCAATCGAGTTGAACGACGTTTTAACAATCATGCGGGTCGGGAATTGGATCTAAGTGTTATTGACAATCTGCTTTGTGTAATAAACCTTGTGGTAATTGGGAGGGGCAACCTAATACTAGAGTTAATGAAATCATAAATGGGCCTAATTCAGTCCGTCAGAGGGGACTGGCCCAAGCTGGTACCAAAGGTCATAATCTAGGGTCGATTATGAGGAAAGTTTATCCATTAGGGTTAAACTTTTCTAATGACCTAAGAATGAAAGGGACAACAGGGAGCAATGTTATTAAAACTGGACCGACCCGGAAATCGGTAAATCGGTCATATAACCGGTCCGGTTGAAGCAACGGACCGACCATGCATCAGAACTGGTGTGACCCGGTCCGATCAGGTCGATTTTCATGAAAACCGGTGACCTAGGCCGGTCCTAATTTTTTTTTTCAAATTACTTATGTTTTAAAAAAAAAATCATAATGGACATGTTCGAATATTTTTTTGCTTATTGACTTACATAAGTTATGTACCTGCAACACTAATATTATCTCAATTATGCACTATCCAGAAAATTTTGATTTGATTTATAGTTAGAGAGGTTGTTTTCTGAACTTAAAGCCCCGTATCATGATCATTATATTTTTGTTTGATCCTTTATTGGATAATAATATGTGATTTATTATTTATTATATTAAAATATTTTAAAAATTTTATCATTTTTTTTAGATATTTGAGTATGTTTATATTTTTTTAATATAAATTATAAAATTACATGTAATTATCGGGTCATGCGGTTGAACGGTTGAACCAATAACCCAGTGACCCAGTACCTCGACCGGGTCAGTGACCCGGCCGGTTCTAATAACATGGACAGGGAGTGCCAACACCGTAGGAAACGAAGGTCGAGGTAATCCTAGAAGTTCGCAATATCGTAGATTGACGGTGGAGGAGTTGTATGACCAGATGCCGAAAATTATGGGCCCATTGTGATGGTTCTGTCTTCCCTGAATAGGTATGCCATAATCCTCACCTCAACGTCTTGCTAGTTGGAACAGGAGAAGTCGAAAGGGAAGAAGAGAGAGGGGCAATGGCGCTGGAGGGAGCAACAACTGAGGATGGCGGGCAAAAAGGACGTTGTGGATCAAGATTTCACCGCCTAACACAAGAGGAGATGGACGATCGAAGTAGGCGCAATTTTTCTTTCAGGTATGTAACATATGTTGTCGGATGCTCAATGAAAGGACCCATTTTTCCCTCAAAGGTGGCATATGTTGCTAAAGAACTTTATGACGTGGGTTGCTTTGAAATCTTCCTTAGTGACACAATTGGAGTTGGAACATCAGGAACTACAAGCTTTTGGCTATAATGGTTGTTGTTCCGGTAGAGAACCTTCTTGTTCGTTTCCATGACACTTACGAGCAATCCTTTCTAATATTTTTGTGTCCCTCCAAATGGGGATTAGTACGGTGGATTCCTTTGTTGTGGGTCTTGGTGGGTGTCCATATTCTAAGGGAGCTTTAGGAAATGTAGCTACTGAAGATATTGTGTACATGCTGAATGGGATTGGTATGTATTGAAAAGGTTTTCAGTATATTGATAATGAATAAATTACATGAGGAATGAGGAGTATTTATACAAGAAAAAATAGCTAAGCATGACTCACAAAACCTAATCACAATCATAAGAATGACTCAGCTATGACTCACCAAACCTAATCACAATTAATTCTAATTAATTACAATCAAACCTAATTAATAGGAAATAAAAAACGGAAAAATATTTGAATTTGAATTCTGATTTTCTACACCACCCCTCAAGTTGGGAGTTAAATGTTGATCATTCCCAACTTGCCAATCAAGTCTTCATAGGCTGACCGGTGTAGGCCCTTAGTGAGGATATCTGCAATCTGCTCTTTGGTAGGAATATACACCATGCATACACTTTCATCATCTTTTTTTTCTTTGATAAAGTGGCGATCAACCTCCACATGTTTTGTTCTGTCATGGTGAACTGGATTTTGAGCAATACTGACAGCAGCCTTATTATCACAATACACTCTGACAGGTAGGGAAAAAGAGATCTTCAATTCCTCAAGGAGTCTTCTTAACCAAATTCCTTCACAAATACCATGGGCTAGAGCCCGAAATTCTGCTTCTGCACTGCTCCGGGCAACAACTGTTTGTTTCTTACTTCTCCAGGTCACAATATTTCCCCAGATATAGGTGCAATACCCTAAAGTGGATCTTCGGTCCAATGCAGAGCCAGTCCAATCTGCATTTGTATATATTTCAATCATCCTCTTGTGTCCCATTTTAAAGAACAATCCTCGACCATGGGTGTTTTTTGAGGTACTTCAGAATTCTATAAACTGCACTTAGGTGTTTTTCCTTTGGAGAATGAATGAATTGACTAACCATGCTAACTGCAAATGCAATATCAGGCCGAGTGTGGGATAAGTAGATCAACTTCCCTACCAATCTCTGATACTGCTCTTTGTCAACTTCTTTCCCATCTTCGATTCCCAATTTAATATTGGGTTCAATTGGAGTCTCTACTGGCTTGCTCCCAAGCATTCCTGTTTCTTGTAACAGGTCTAGAATATATTTCTTTCGAGTTAAAGAAATTCCTGCCTTACATCGAGCAACTTCCATGCCTAGGAAATATTTGAGAGATCCAAGATCCTTCAGTTCAAACTGATTAGCTAAACATTTCTTCAAAGAGCTTATCTCCTCACAATCATTACCTGTGACAATTATGTCATCAACATAAACAATGAGAATAGCAATTTTACCACCATTAGAGCGTTTTAAAAATAAAGTGTGATCAGTCTGAGCTTGGAGGAATCCTCTTCCCTTAACAGCTTGAGTAAACTTCTCAAACCACTCTCTAGGAGATTGTTTAAGACCATAGAGAGACTTCTTCAACTTGCATACTGAATCGTCTCCTTTTTCAAAACCAGGTGGAGGATCCATATAAACTTCTTCATGTAGATCACCATTCAAGAAAACATTCTTTACATCTAATTGTTGCAAGGGCCAACCAAGATTTACAACAAGTGATAAAAGAACTCTGATAGTGTTAAGCTTGGCAACAGGGGCAAATGTCTCTTGATAGTCTCTCCCATGAGTTTGATTGAATCCTTTAGCAACCAGTCTGGCCTTATACTTGTTGATGTTGTTATCTGCATTAAACTTTATTGTGAACACCCACTTGTAACCTACTGTTTTCTTTCCTCTGGGTAATGCTACAAACTCCCAAATTCCATTTTTGTTGAGCGCATCCATTTCTTCAAAGACTGCTTTCCTCCATTTTGGATCATCAAGTGCTTCTTGGATATTTTTTGGTATTTTTGTACTGTCTAACATAGTGTTGAAAGAACGAAAACCTGGGGACAACTTTTCATGTGATATGATGAGAAATAGGATGAGCAGTACAAGATCTAGTACCGTTTCGGAGAACAATAGGCACATCTAAGTTGGCTGTATCAATATTGCTGGAACTAAGACTCGAGTCAGAATCCTGGCAGTCTAGAGGCTCCTGAGGTGATTCTCGCCTGCTGTAAAACTTTCCCCATTTCCTGGGAGGATCTCCATTATCTGACACATTAACTCTCCCTGTCTTTTGCATAATGACTCCCCCTGTCTCCAACGGCAAAGGCAAAATAATAGAATCATTTGGTTTCCAAGACTTATCTTCATCAACCCCAATAGACTCCCCCTGAAGAGAAGTCGAAGGAAAAAAAAGATTGTCTCTCATCAAATGTGACATCCATAGAAACAAAGACCTTTTGAAGTGAAGATGAGTAACACTTGTAGCCCTTTTGGTTAGGAGGATATCCTATGAAGACACATTTAATGGATTTAGGATCGAGCTTGGACCTTTGATGGGGAGGAACATGTACAAAAGCCACACAGCCAAACAACTTGGGAGGAAGGGAAGAATGAGTCCGGAAAGAAGGAAAGGTGTGGGTAAGACAAGATAAATAAGATTGAAAATTTAGGACACGAGAAGGCATCCGATTGATGAGGTATGCTGCAGTCAAGACAGCTTCCCCCCACAAATATTTAGGGACATGCATGGTAAACATAAGAGCTCGAGCAACTTCAAGGAGATGTCTATTTTTTCTTTCAGCCACCCCATTTTGTTGAGGGGTGTTAGGACAAGAACTTTGATGAAGAATACCATCTGGCTGAGATAGTTTCCAAGAACAGAATTAAAATATTCAGTGTTCGAAGAATTTGGATAAAGGTCTGGAACTGAGTTTGAACCATAGCATGAAAGTTTTTAAAAATGGGTGCAGTGTCAGACTTATCATTTAGAAGGTATACCCAATATACCCTAGAGTGATCATCTATGAAAGTTATAAACCAACGAGCACCAGAGATATTTTTTCACGGGCTGGACCCCATATATCACTATGAATCAAGGTAAATGGAGAAGAATCATGATGGACTCTAGGAGGATAAGAAACACGAGAATGTTTTGCAATCTGACAAATATCACAAGAAAAAGAACTGGGATTTTTATTGATAAATAAGCTTGGGAACAACTTCTGAAGATAAATGAAATTTGGGTGTCCTAACCGGCGATGCCACAACAAAACATCATTACAATCATCAGACAAACATACCGAGTGGTTCACAATTTTTTTTTCTTCACAAGAATCTTTTTCTAAATAATAGAGTCTTCTTCCTCTCTAGCACTGCCAATCATCAGCCCCGAGTCCTGTTCCTGGAAAACACAAGCATTGACAGAAAATTTGGCAACACAATGTAACTCAGACGTAAGTTTGCTGATAGAGATAAAGGTTACAAGTAAGAGAGGGAACATGAAGGATTGAGTTCAAAGTAATATGTTCTGAAAGTTTAATGGATCCTTTTCCAGCAATAGTAGAGAAGCTGTCATCTGCTGTTCTTATTCGTGATTGTTGATAGTAAGGGGTATAAGAACAAAATAAGGTTGCATTACCTGTCATATGATCTGAAGCCCCTGAATCAAGAATCCAACGACTATTATTATCAACATGGAACACTGTACCTTGTTGAGCAACATTGCTGGATGGAAATTTACTTTCAATCAATATGGCTGCGTGTGGCAACGCGTAGGGCGGACACTCCGTCCTTTCTCTAGCACGTGGGGGCGCGTGGTTCAGCAGAATCCAATGGTCCTTCTTGAAACTTGTAGATCGGCTCCTTCTGTTTCGACTGGTGCGGGTCTTGGCTGGAAATGTCGCCGGAAAAATTTTCCGGCGGCCGCTGACGGTGGCTAATGGCGGTGGAAAGCTGGGATTTTTCCTTCTACAGTGATTGGTAGCCTTATTTTGCTCTTGGGACTTTGTAGGAAGGGAAAATAACCTTAATAATGGTTGGAGGTTGAGTTTTCCGGCATTGTGCCGCCGGTTTGACGGTGGTTGTGGTGGCTGAGTTTTCTCAGGACCAACCTGCTTTGATACCATATTGAAAAGGTTTTCAGTATATTGATATTGAATAAATTACATGAGGAATGAGGAGTATTTATACAAGAAAAAATAGCTAAGCATGACTTAGCTATGACTCACCAAACCTAATCACAATCATAAGAATGACTCAGCTATGACTTACCAAACCTAATCACAATTAATTCTAATTAATTACAATCAATCCTAATTAATAGGAAATAAAAAACGGAAAAATATTTGAATTTGAATTCTGATTTTCTACATTATGAAAACCAACATTGATCTTGGAAAGCTCATGTTGGCTGGGGACTTCATAAACAACCAACTGGGGTGACCCTCCAGTTTTTTGGCTAAAGAGTAACTTGGTTTAGGTGCTTCAAACAAGGGACCTAGGTGGAAGTTCTCTCACATTGCCTATCCTCTTTCTTCACCTTGAGGAGGGCTTGAAGTATGATGTAATAATAGTATAGGGGTTGTTATAGAGAGAGAAAAAAAGAGTTAGTTAGTTCAAGAATATTCTAAGAGGTTAGGATAAAAGGAGAGGAATGTGGGAAGTGAGGTAGGCATGAATTCAGTATTGGTTTAGTGGGGAATTTAGGGATCTCTTGAAGCTTACGGTTGTTGGCTTTGAGGGTGAGTTGGGGTCTTCTGGTGCATATTTTCTGGTATTAGTGTTTGTAAAAAGAGGCTATGCCTCCATTGTTAATAAAATAAGTGCTGTAATTTTCTGGTTCTATCAGAAATGAAATAAGAAAAGGAAACTAATCAATCCTGAATTAAAACGGAAATAGAAACTGATTCTAATTGATTGAATCCCATCAATTAGGGATTTGACAAAATGTCTTAATGAATGGAAATAATCTTCAGATTTTCTACAGTTTTTATTACTTAACGTATTGTTATTTTAGAGAGGTTTACTCTTTCTTAACTAATTAGGTTTGTGGTAATCGATGAAACTCATACTTACAAGGGAGGATTTGGATGTCATACTGCACTTATATTAAGGAGGCTCAGGCGACTCTGCTCACATGGTTTGTGGAGCTTCAGGAAATGTTTTCATATAAATTTTTCGATTTAAATTTAAATGGAAATTTGAATACACCATTGCTTCCACCTGCAGTATATGGAGCTGTTCCTTCTTTTGTTTTTTCTACTGCAACTTCTGCAAATCCTCGTGAGCATTCTATGGTAAATATTTCTTTGAAATAATCACAATTTTACACACTTAGTATTACATCTTTTTGAACATGCTGTTAGTCACATGTGCACCTGATCTTTTAATACATGAATGTTTTGTGTTTTCTTTTCTACGTTCGGATTATAAGGCTGTGGTAATCTTCCCGGAATTGTTTTACTGCTATACTTAGATTAAAGCATGAATTTTCTATGTTCTAGGAACTAGCAAATCTATCAACACTGGAGCTATTTCAGAATGATGGAAGTCCATCTGCTAGGAAACTTTTCATCCTTTGGAATCCTACTCTGCGTCCAAAAGCTGTGAGTTGAAGTTTTAATGTTTTTATGAAGTTATATGGGATTTATTATTCTTATGTTACATAAGATACACACAAATTCAAGATGGGTCCCACTTTATTTTTTTTCTCTCTCCTGAAAATGGACTCCACATGTACAAATGAGTCTATAGGAGATAATACTTGTCTCCTACTACATGAGAAAACTATTACCTAAGTTATATATAGTGTTAGCTAAAGACATAATTTTACAAACTAAACGCTGTTGCCACCTGGCCGCAGATCTTGAAGAAGGCATCTTTTGCTATGGGTACTGATGAGTTGGCAGATGAAAGTGCTAATTTTGTTCGTTCAAGGTGATAATCTCCATATGTATGAACTTGAACGATGTAACACTTTGCAACTATTGATGTTGGTGTATGCAGCCTTATGTTAACCTGCATGCTTTACTCATTTGAAACAGTTTCAGATTGAATAATGTGTGTTATTAGCTTAAGATATTATTAGATGGAGGCCTAGGAATGATTTTACATCTCTAACATTTTATCTCATGCAAGAGAACCATTTAGGCTTAAGGCATGGTCAATGCATAGGCCCATTTGACCTTCGGCTGATATTTAATTTTGTAGGAAATTAGAATTAAAAATATTTCCGTTTTTTATTTCCTATTAATTAGTGGATAGGACTAATGACTCATTGCTGAGTCATCCTTATTAATTCTTTCTCATTTTCTCTTGTATGAATCTCTCTATCAGTGTAAATCATTGTGAATTAATATAGAAAAAACAATTTTTTTTATTTCAATGGTATCAAGAGTTGAAGTGGTTCTTTACATGGTATCAAGAGCGGGTTCATTCCTACCCTAGATCAGCCACCCTCAAGGCTAAAACCAGTTCAAAAATCATCCAAGAATCGTCCAAACACAAACCAACCTCTTCCAAATCCCAGAAATCATTCCTACAAACCTCCAATCGAGAAGGTAGAGTAACCATTCAACTCAGAAGGCTCCGACAAGTTGAACGCCACTGGACCTATCGCTGTCGGACGTCCCACGCGCCGCCACACGTTTGATCACTCACCGGCGCGTGTAGCCCACGCGCCACCTTCCCGGAATTATTTTCAGACGCGACCTGCCCAGTTCATCTCGTCGGCTCCTCTACCTATTCCAGTGGTCAGATCTAAAATTAGAGCAACTTGATTTTTTAGTCCACGGTCAAACCTTTTCTCTCTATTCATGGCTTCCTCAGATCGTTCGTTCGCTTCCTCATTTGCCCCAAATTTGCAGTCCTATGGAGACAACTTAGGTATGTAGATCACTAGTCACCGGTTGAATGGTAAGAATTTTCTGCAATGGTTTCAATCTGTTAAGTTAGTCATCCGGGCAAAAGGTAAGATGAGTTATCTCGAGGAAAAAATTAAGAAACCTACTGAGGATGCTCTTGATTATGAAAATTGGGAGATTAATAATTCCTTGGTGATGGTGTGGCTGACTAATTCCATGGAACCACAGATTGGCCAAACCTATTTGTTCTTCGTTATTGCAAGGAGATTTGGGATGCTGTTCAACAAAATTATTCAGATATGAAGAATACCTCTCAAGTCTTTGAACTGAGAAATAAGTTGAAAGACTTTCGTTAAAGGGGTATGACTAACAGATAGATGCACTTATTAGGAGATGTGATCCTATAAAATACAGAATGGTCAACTTTACTGCGGATTAAGCCAAAAGCCTGAACAGCATAATTGAAGCGACTGAGCAATGCTCGAGGAGACTGCTGGAGACCATATAAAGATTTACGAAGTCGGCACACCTTTCCAGACTCCCCCTGAGCAACAAAGCCAGGTGGTTGCTCCATGTAAACTTCTTGTAAATCACCATGAAGAAAAGCGTTTTTGATGTCAAGTTGAAGTAGTGGCTAGTGACCAACAACAGCAAGAACAATAAACAGGCGAACCGACACCATCTTAGCGACCGAAGAGAATGTGTCACTGTAATCAAGGCCGAAGATTTGAGTAAAACCCTTTGCAACTAAGCGTGCCTTGAGACGATCAACATAGCCATCAGGTCCAACTTTCACAGTAAAAACCCAACGACAACCAACTATAGACTTCTCTAGAAGAGCAGAAACAAGGTCCCAAGTGCCATTAGAATGAAGTGCAGTCATCTCATCAAGCATCGCCTGGCACCACCCTGGATGGGAAAGTGCTTCACCTGTGGTCTTAGGAATAGAAACAGAAGACTAGAAACAAAGGTGAAATGAGGAGGAGAAAGACAATCACAGCTCAAAAAGGTATAAAGAGGATAAGGGTTACGAGGAATACATGTACCTTTTCTTTGAGCAATGGGAAGAGCCTCTGGTGAAGGAGCCGGAGGGGAAGAATCAACAAGAGGGGGCGAGAGTCAGCCAGAGTTGAGTCGACAGGAGGCATAGTTTTATGATGCTGATAGGTGAGAAATGGACGGTCTTCAAATATGGAAGCAATAGGTTGCTCATCTGGAATAGAGTTACATGCAGCTGGCAAAGACAAGTCAAGAAAAGGAACAGGAAGAACATGATCAACATGTGACAATTGAGATGGGATAGAATTAAAGGGTTGTTGATCAAGAAAAGTGACATCAGCGGAAACAAAGTAACGCTTAAGATCAGGAGAATAACAACGATAACCCTTTTGAAGACGAGAATAAGCAAGAAAAACATATTTAAAGGCTTTGGATGTTAACTTGTCCTTACCAAGAGTGAGATCATGAACACAACAGGTACAACCAAAGATATGTGGGGGTAGAGGATAGAGAAGAACATCTGGAAGCAACAAGTTATAAGGAATGTCATTATTAAGCACAGATGAAGGCATACGGTTGATGAGAAAACAAGAGGCAAGGGCTGCATCGGCCCAGAAGTGAAGAGGAACATGCATGTGAATAAGAAGAGTTCGTGCAGTTTCAATGAGATATATATTTTTACGTTCAGCTACTCCATTCTGTTGTGGAGTGTGAGGACAAGTAGTTTGGTGTAAAGTACCTTGTGTGGCTAAGAAATTAGAAAAGTCAATATAAACATATTCCTTAGTATTATCACTACGTAAAATACGAATAGAAGCACCAAATTGAGTATGAATCTCAGTAGAAATTTTTTGATAAATAGAAAATAACTTGGAACGGTTTCTCATCAAATAAATCCAAGTAAAACGTGAAAAATCATCAATAAATGTAACAAAATATCGAAACCCTAAAATAGACACACTACGACTTGGACCCCAAATATCTGAATGAATAATTGAAAAAGGAGCATCAGCTCGTTTATTGACTCGATTGGCAAAGGAGGAGCGTATGTGCTTCCCTTGCTGACAATCTAAAGTCTGAAGACCGGATAAAAGAAGGACCATCTTTTAGGAAGACTTGGATGACCGAGTTGTGGATGAGTTGTGGAGATTCTGTGAGAGAACAAACAATTGAAGGACTCGGCACAACCAGGTAGAACAGACCCCGTGACTCACGGCCCACTCCAATCGTCTTTCCCATACCTAGATCCTGCACAGAAACAAAATGGTTTGAGAAGATAACAATATGATAGGAATATAGTTACGTAAGTTGGGTAGTAGGGAATCATAGGAGCATGATAAGTCTGTTAGTCAGAATATTCTAGAAGAATGAGTTTGTTAGAGGAAAGAAGGAGGACTGTGTTGAGGTGGCATGGTTGTTAGAGGGAATAAAAGGTGTAAGGTGGCATGAGAAGGGGGGCATTGGGGAATTTGGGACTTGGGCTGGGAAACCAGATTGGGAGAGAATCAACACCTCTCGAATGTGTTGAATTGTATCTTTCTTTCTTTACAATTTATGTCTTCATTTATGATAGGAAAACCTCCATTGTAGTTAGTTTGAGTCTCTGTCATTTTTATTACTATTGCTTGTAATTTCAGCTTATCAATATACAGAAAATCCAGAAGGTGTTCCTCTTGGGCCAAAATACTCTGTCTTATTAGTTATTTTGCTGCATCTCTGATCCAGATCCTATCAATTGATTGATAGGAATATAGTTACGTAAGTTGGGTAGTAGGGAATCATAGGAGCATGATAAGTCTGTTAGTCAGAATATTCTAGAAGAATGAGTTTGTTAGAGGAAAGAAGGAGGACTGTGTTGAGGTGGCATGGTTGTTAGAGGGAATAAAAGGTGTAAGGTGGCATGAGAAGGGGGGCATTGGGGAATTTGGGACTTGGGCTGGGAAACCAGATTGGGAGAGAATCAACACCTCTCGAATGTGTTGAATTGTATCTTTCTTTCTTTACAATTTATGTCTTCATTTATGATAGGAAAACCTCCATTGTAGTTAGTTTGAGTCTCTGTCATTTTTATTACTATTGCTTGTAATTTCAGCTTATCAATATACAGAAAATCCAGAAGGTGTTTCTCTTGGGCCAAAATACTCTGTCTTATTAGTTATTTTGCTGCATCTCTGATCCAGATCCTATCAATTGGTATCAGAGCACTCCGATCCTAGGGGTGCTTTGAACTTAGCTATTATAAAAAAAAAAAAAAAAAAAATGGAAAACAGATCTGAGAGATTAGAGAAGACGAGGAGAGCGGACGAGACCCACGCAGAGATAATGAGGCTCCTCGACGAAATCTCACAGAACGTTTCTCAACTAATTAGGGGTTCGCGAAGAAGACGACTCGAGCGGCAACAGGGTGATCCAAGTGGTAGGGATGATGGAGGATTTTATGGTTCTATGGTCCGCAAGAAGAAATTGGAGTTACCGGTGTTTGAAGGAGAAGAAGCCTATGGATGGCTAACCAACGTTGAGCAGCATTTTGAAATGCATGCAATACCTGAAGCAGAGAGGCTTCCTCGAGTTGCGAAATTGATGAAAGGTCAAGCTAGTGCTTGGTGGTGGTGTTGGAGCGGGATATATGTGAGTGCCTCTTGGCGAGAATTTGTTACGGCGCTGCTCAAACGATTTCAACCAGATTTGTTGGTGAAGAAGACGAAGGAGACGACGAGGCTTGAAACCATGCTGAGGGAGAAGGGGAAATTCGTTTGGGCCAACGATGGGTTCAGGCTGGGAATGGATAGCAAGGGAAATGGGCTTAATTGTGGGTTTCAGCCCAATAGGTTCACTCAAGTCACATATGCTCCTAAGCACGTGACATATTCACAAACCAATGCAGCTGGAAATGACACGCGCTCCTCTCTCAAAACTCCAGCCAATGATTCGCGTACCACCACAGACCAACGTGTCAACGCCATAGGAGGAGCTACGCAGAAGAAATTCGCAGAAGGCCCAGGATGTAATAGCAACAAGATGGAAGGACGACGTTTAACACAAAAGGAACTCCGAGATCGAAGAATGGTTTGCTTTGAGTGTGAAGAGCGTTGGGATCCTACCCACTGCTGCAAAATCCCTCAACTTAATCTCTTGACTTTTGACGGAGACGGCGAGGGAAGCGGCAAACCAGAGGGGCAAAGTCTCTCTCCGGCGAAATTGCACGATGGGATGAGGAGAGGTGTTTGTGTTAAGCGTAAAGAGAAATGGGTACCAGACCACATGGGTGAAATCGAGCAACTACAGCTGCTAGCGTTGGACGAGGAAGATGCGGCTGAAGACGCACAAGCAAAAGACGACCGCGTGGAGGAAGATGCGGCTGAAGACGCACAAGCAAAAGACGACCGCGTTTTGTGGGAAATGATGATTTTGGAGAGGAGAAACTGGGATTGGGTCGCTGACGGGTTTGGGGATGGGTCCGATATGAAGGGGACTGGGCCAACCCAAGGTGCACAGCCCAATAGATACTCACTTAAGGTACGCTTCAAGTATGAAGAAAAATGGAACCCTGAGCATTGCTGTAAGGCTGCACAGTTTCGGATTTTTGTGGTGGACAAGGACGATGACTTGGTCAATCCACAAAGTGAGAACGTTCAAATTGAAGAGGATAAGGAATGGCTGATCTATATTCATGTCGCAATGGGTAATAAAATGGGAATTGAAGAAGTGCAATGGGATCCTGGTGGCTACAATTGTTCTTCGAGCAAGCATGGTTCCCTGCAATTCAAGCAATGGGATCCCGGTAGAAGGTTTTTGAAAGTTAAACCTCACCTTGAGGGCAAGGTGAGTGTTTAGGGTGGGAGTATTGATAGGAATATAGTTACGTAAGTTGGGTAGTAGGGAATCATAGGAGCATGATAAGTCTGTTAGTCAGAATATTCTAGAAGAATGAGTTTGTTAGAGGAAAGAAGGAGGACTGTGTTGAGGTGGCATGGCTGTTAGAGGGAATAAAAGGTGTAAGGTGGCATGAGATGAGGGGATGGGAATTTGGGACTTGGGCTGGGAAACCAGATTGGGAGAGAATCAACACCTCTCGAATGTGTTGAATTGTATCTTTCTTTCTTTACAATTTATGTCTTCATTTATGATAGGAAAACCTCCATTGTAGTTAGTTTGAGTCTCTGTCATTTTTATTACTATTGCTTGTAATTTCAGCTTATCAATATACAGAAAATCCAGAAGGTGTTCCTCTTGGGCCAAAATACTCTGTCTTATTAGTTATTTTGCTGCATCTCTGATCCAGATCCTATCACAATACAATTAAGAGAGCTGATCAATTTACTAACAGAGATTAAGTTATAAAGGATGTCAGGAATGTAATAGGTAAATATCAAAGTCATGAGGAGGTTGGACAGATTTGTCCAATCCCATGAATAGGTGCTTTAGTGCCATTAGCAATAGAAGAGGGTAAATTATCAGAATATGTAAGAAATGAAATGAGTTCCTTATTACCACAAAGGTGATCAGTAGCACCTGAGTCAAATATCCAAGGACCAAGTGATGCAGAATGAGAAACACAAGCAACGGGATTACCAGATTTTGAAGTAGAGGGCTGAGACTTAGGAGAGGCCTTCCTGAGAAGGGTCTGGAGTGCTGCATAGTCTTCAGAGGAGAGAGACTGTACCAGTTGAAGCTGTATCTGATTGAGCTATATTAGCAGCATGAGAGGGTTGCAGGTGATGATACTTTGTGTAGCAACGTTCCTCATAATAACGAGTTGTTGACAAAAATGACAACAAGGTTGCTGACCATGTCCGCCTTGACCACGTCCTCCCTGGCTTCTACCACGACCACCTCCAATGTTCCCGCGAAAGTCAGTACGGGAAATAAGAGCAGTGGAATCAATAACAGAAGATGATGCAGGAGCAGATTTCTTATTAAGGATCAGAAGGCGCTGATATGTCATTGATAGATCAGGATCCCCACTGGTCAAGATAGTATCCCGGACATTATCATATTCTTCAGGAAGACCAGAAAGTGTGGCAACTATAAAGAGACGTTCCACCTGTTTCCGATATGTAGAAGCATCGGTAGGGTAGGGCAACATGTCCATATATGCCTGCATCAGAGATCGACTTTTGCCAACATATGTCTCCATCTGAGTGTCAGATGATTTGCGCAGATCCATAAACTAGACATGATGGAATAGAGCTGCAGAACATCGTTAGTGTAGAGGTGTTTTGCTTCCTCCCACACTTCATTGCATGTTTGAAAAAAATAGAAAATATCCAAGACGATTGGATCAATAGATTGCCAAAGGATACTCAGAAGCTGGTTGTCAATCATTTCCCAATCAAATTTTTCTTCCTTAGGTATATCAGTAGATTTAACTGTGAGGTGGTTCCCATGTACCTGTCCAAGGAATCAAACTCGAATAGAGGTGGCACAATTCTTGTAATTAACATAACTTTTCAGCTTTGAAGAGGTAATGGGCCCAACATTGGTGGAGATGATATTAGCGGTATTTTTGGCAGGACGACAGGGAGAACTGATCTCCAAGTGAGCAGGAGAAGATGCTACCATTATAATCAATCACAAGGGTATAAAACCAAGTGAATATAAACTAACCTGATCGCAAATCAAGAAGAGGCACCCATAAAGAACCAACCACAGATCTGGAAGGAGGAGGAGATGTCGAGCTTTTTTGTTCAATAACGGCCGGAAAAGGACGCCGGAACAGTGCACACGCGTCGGTGGAAGGTGCGCGCGAGTACCACGCGCAGAGAAGACGGGCGGCGCGTGACAACTGCGACGACAGTGGGACTTGCACATAACTGGTCACCGGGAGGAGAGGAACTTGATCGCAGATGTTTTGGTTCGAAAACTCGTCGAAAAACTTCTCCGGCGGCCGGAACAATGACGGATGGTGGTTCCGGTGGCAGTCGGAGATGCTGACGCGTTCGGAAATTACTCTGAAGGAGTTTACAACACTAGATGGCTTGCCGGAAGGACGCACGACGAAGAAAAGAGGACTCCTAAGCAATGGGCTTAGGTTTTAAAGTGAAAACGAGGTTTTAAGTGAAAGCGAGGGTCTCCAGATCAAAAGAGCTCTGATACCAACTTGAATATAAAATAATATGTTGTGTATTAAGCTGGTACAAAGAGTTACAATATATAGAGACCCCAATGGCTTTAAGTGAGAAGCCCAGACCTAATCCAAAACTAAATAGGAAAAGAATATTTACAGATAGGAAAGTAATTTATACAAATCTAATCCAAATCTATATATCTAATATTTCATATTCTAACAAAATTAAAGGGAAATCCAGGTATATAATAAACAGAGTTCAAAGTTAAAAAGAGAGTTGGGTTGACTTTCCTAATTCCACGAGCAGGAGCCTTAGTGCCATCAGCAAGAGTGACAGAGGGTAGGTTTTTAGAATAAGAAAGTGAAGTGAAGAGATCCATATTACCACAAAGGTTATGAGTAGCACTTGAGTCTATTATCCAGGGTCCAAGAGATGATTGAGCAAGACAAGAAACATGATTACCAGTGTCTTGAGTAGGATGCTGAGAAGAAACCTTCTTGAGAAGTGCCTCATAGTCGGCACTTGAAAGAGTTACTGATCCAGTAGAAGGTAGTGTAGCATCAGTCTGAGCAAAGTTGGCAGTCAGTGGCTTCAAATGAGGGTACTTCGTATAGCAGCGTTCTTCAAAATGTCCAAGATTCTGGCAATAATTACAACGAGGCCTCTGTGCGCGGCCACCCTGTCCATGGCCACGTCCGCCACCGCGTCCACTGTTCCAATTAGAATCATTGGCACAAGAAAAGAATGCAGTGGAATCGGTAGCTGGCACATGTGTGGGAGTTCTTCATTTATCCTTAAGATTTAGAAGGCGTTGGAAAGTGTGTGACAGGCTGGGAGTCTCAGCACTGGTTAGAATATTCTCACAAACACTTTCTAACTCTTCTGAAAGACCGAAGAGGGTCACGACTATAAGGAAGCGCTCCACCTGCTTCTTGTATGCAGAGGCATCTGCAGCATGAGATAACATAGCTAAGAATTCTTGCATCAAAGAACGAATCTTGCCAATATAAGTCTCCATTCGAGATTCTGGTGATTTGCGCAATTCTATTATCTGAGAAACAATGGAATAAAGCTGCTGAATGTCATTGGTGTAGAGGTTTTTAGCTTCCTCCCATACGTCATAACAGGTCTCAAAATGGATGAAAATATCTATAATTGTCGGATCAATGGACTGTCAAAGGATACTTAGCAGTTGAGCATCAACCTTTTCCCATGCACATGTCTGATCTTTTGAAATATTGGCAGACTTAGTTGTGAGATGTTTTTCGCATCCCTGACCTGTAAACCATATCTTATCCGAGGTAGACCAGGTCTTGTAAATAGCAGATCCGGTCAGTTTCATCGTTGTAATGGATGGAGTAGTACTGGAGATGACGCCAGTAGTCTTTTTGGACGCATTACTTGAGCCCTCCATCACAAATATGAAAGAGATAAAAGCAAGATACAACAATGAACAGAGATAGTACGGATGGGACCCACAACCAACGGAGACCAGATCTGGAAAGAAGAGAGGAAGGCGAGTTGTTCTGTCTTGGAATGGCTGGAAAAAGACGCACGAACATTGACAGTACGGACGTGTGAACAGTGATTGTACGGACGGCGTGAACAGTGTCTGTACTGAGGCGATGAACATTGTCTGTATGGACGCGATGAACAGTGTCGCGCAAATAGTAACATCAATGAATAGTACCCCGCGTGAACAATGTAGAAACAAGCCGAAGGGACGCACGACATAGAGGAAGGAGAGAACGCCTAAGCAGTGGGCTTTGGGTTTTAGCGGAAGCGATAATTCCCAGAACAAAGGGCTCTGGTACCAAATTATAATGTATGAATGTATTGTATTTAATTGTATATTGAACTATACTAAAGTTCTCTATTTAAAGAGGTTAAAAGACCTAATGGGCCCAGCCCAAATAACCTGCTAGAATAACAAAATAATAAAAATACAATACTATTTAAGACAATATTATTTCTAACAATTAGATTTAGTGCATACGATCATATCAACTTAACATGTTGTGTAGAAATGAAGAGCGCCGAATATTGATTTTTTATTTTTTTAAAGAATTGTGCACATTTATCTAGGGTTTGTAGTATTTTTAAGTATTTTGTTTTAAATGTCCTGAGCCATGTTAAATTTGCAGCCCAATTGTGGATGTTTCTCGCCTTTTTGCAGAAATGGTTCAGCATGGTCTTCGTTGCATCACATTTTGTAAATCACGGAAACTTTGTGAGCTTGTTTTATCATATACGTATGTCAAATCAATTTCACGTACTTGTGTAGTTCAGTAGAATCAATATTGTGATAGGATTGTTTGGTTTTCCTAGATTCTGGTTTTGATCCATTTTGGAATTCAAGTTTATTGCTATTTAGTTAAAAATGGAAGATGCTCATGCAATTGAATCGCTGTAAATAAAATAGACGCGAGATTCTTCATGAGACAGCCCCGCATCTGGTGGATTCTATATGTGCATATCGTGGAGGCTACATTGCAGAGGTCAATTTTACTTCTTTTTCTCTGGTTTTAAAATAGAAATTTAATTTGTGTCTGCCCATGTAAGTTATCTTCTTGTTTATAAGCATTGTCATGTGTAATGTAATACCTTGTTCATGTAACTAATACACTTGAGGACTGCAAATTGCTGAAGTAAAATGCTATTGCGACTAGGAACAAATTAGACTATGATTTAATCACTAGTAAACTCCTTACTTTATGTGATTTTCATATTTGGTCTTTTTCCTTACCTTTATCATTGCCAATATTTATATATTTCATTTCATAGATTATACTTGGCCTTATTACTTATCTCATGGTAAGCTAGGATAAATAGAAACATATATATATACATATACATATATATATATATACATATATACATATACATATATATACATAAAACTGTTAGAATAGTTGTTCAGTATATAGTCCCATATCATGTAAACTCAGCCCATTAGTTTTTCCTAGTCTCTATAAGTAGAGAGCTCTTATATTGTAATTTTCACATTCATGCAATATACACAATGTATTCTTTTACATTCAAGTTGGTATCAGAGCTATTTCGTTCTGGGAACCCTCGCTTCCGCTTAGAAACCTTGTTTTTTGCTTTAAAACCTAAGCCCACTGCTTAGGAGTCATCTTTTCTTTGCCGTGCGTCCTTCAGGCAAGCCATCAAGGACTGTAAGTCCTCTCCAAGCATCTTCTGCACGTGTCTACACCTCCAAGCATCTTCACGCGCCACCTTCTACCGGCGCGTGAGCCATTTTCCAGCGGCTTTTTCTGACCGGTCTTGGACAGAGCAGCTCGCCTTCTCCTCCCCTTTCCGGATCTGTGCTTGTTTCTTTGTGGGTCTCACTTTAGATGCGTGATTCTCCTTGATTGGATATCGTTTGCCTTCGTTTACGGCTTTTATACATGGCAGCAGCGTCCCCTGATCTCTCCGAGGCTAACTCTCCTTGTCCTCCTGTCACAACTTCCTCAGGAATCATCTCTACTAATATTGGGCCCATTACATCTTCCAAACTGAAGGATTCTAACAACTACAAGAATTAGGCCACCTCTCTTGCTGCAAATATAGCTCAGTCAGACAATGCATCATTTGGTTCAGTTTCTCCTCAGTCTCAGCCCTTCACTCCATATACTGGTAATCTCGTTGCTTGTGTTTCTCAATCTACATCACTTGGCACTTGGATATTTGACTCAGGTGTACCGATCATCTCTGTGGTAAGAAGGAACTCTTTACATCTCTTATTCTGATCATTTACCTTCATTTATCCTTGCTGATGGAACCAAAGCTCCAGTTCGTGGGATTGGACAAGCTCGTCCGACCTCTACCTTGGCCTTGACATCTGTTTATTACATTCCTGGCATCCTTTATAACTTAATTTCTATTAGTAAATTGATCCAATCCCTTAATTGCACCATTACTTTTTCTAACCATTCTGTTTCTGTGCAGGATCCGAGTACGGGAAAGATGATTGGAGTGGGTCGTGAGTCACGGGGGCTTTACTATCTAGAGGTGCCTCGTCCTTCAGTAGCATGCTCTCTCACAGAATCTCCACAACTTATCCACAGTCGCCTCGGTCATCCAAGTCTTTCAAAGTTGCAGAAAATGGTTCCTCTTTTATCCGGTCTTCAGTTTTTAGATTGTGTGTCATGTCAACAAGGGAAGCATACACGCTCCTCTTTTGCCAGTCGAGTCAATAAACGAACTGATGTCCCTTTCTCTCTTGTTCATTCAGATATGTGGGGTCCAAGTCGTACCTTGTCTGTTTTAGGTTTTCAGTATTTCGTTACCTTCATTGATGATTTTTCCCGTTGCACTTGGGTTTATTTAATGAAAAACAGTTCTGAGTTGTTTTATATTTATCAAAAATTGTCTGCTGAAATTCATACTCAATTTGGTGTCTCTATTCGTATTTTACGTAGTGATAATGCTAAGGAATATGTTTCTGTGGATTTTTCTAATTTCTTAGCCAAACAGGGTACTTTACACCAAACTACTTGTCCTCACACTCCACAACAAAATGGAGTAGCTGAACGTAAGAATAGACATCTCATTGAGACTGCACGAACTCTTCTTATTCACATGCATGTTCCTCTTCACTTTTGGGCCGATGCAGTCCTTGTCTCTTGTTTTCTCATCAACCGTATGCCTTCATCTTTGCTTCATAATGACATTCCTTATAACTTATTGCTTCCAGATGTTTCTCTTTATCCTCTATCCCTACATGTCTTTGGTTGTACCTATTTTGTTCATAATCTCACCCCTGGTAAGGACAAGTTAACATCTAAAGCTTTTAAGTGTATTTTTCTTGGTTATTCTCGTCTATCCTCTATCCCTACATGTCTTTGGTTGTACCTATTTTGTTCATAATCTCACCCCTGGTAAGGACAAGTTAACATCTAAAGCTTTTAAGTGTATTTTTCTTGGTTATTCTCGTCTTCAAAAGGGTTATCATTGTTATTCTCCCGATCTTAAACGTTACTTAGTTTCCGCTGATGTCACTTTTCTTGATCAACAACCCTTTCATTCTATCCCATCTCAGTTGTCACAGGTTGATCATATTCTTCCTGTCCCTTTTCTTGACTTGTCTTTGCTAGCTGCAAGTGCTTCTATTCCAGATAAGCAACCTATTGCTTCTATACCCGAGGATCGTCCACTTCTCACCTATCAACGTCGTAAAACTGTGCCTCCTGTCGACTCGACTCTTGCTGACTCATCGCCCACTGCTGTTGATTCTTCCCCTCCGGATCCTTCACCAGAGGCTCTTCCCATTGCTCAAAGAAAAGGTACACGTACTACTCGTAATTCTTATCCTCTTTATACCTTTTTGAGCTATGACCGTCTTTCTTCACCTCATTTCACATTTGTTTCTATTCTTTCTTCTGTTTCTATTCCTAAAACCACAGGTGAAGCACTTTCCCATCCAGGGTGGCGCCAAGCAATGCTAGATGAGATGACCTGACCGCACTTCATACCAATGGCACCTGGGACCTTGTTTCTGCTCCCCCAGAGAAGTCTATAGAGGGTTGTCGCTTGGTTTTTACTGTGAAAGTTGGACCTGATGGCCTTATTGATCGTCTCAAGGCACCTTTAGTTGCAAAAGGTTTTACTCAAGTCTTTGGCCTTGATTATAGCGACACATTCTCTCCAGTCGCTAAGATGGCATCGGTTTGCTTATTTCTTGCCCTTGCTGCTGTTCGTCACTGGCCACTCCTACAACTTGACATCAAAAATGCCTTTCTTCATGGTGATATACAAGAATAAGTTTACATGGAGCAACCACCTGGTTTTGTTGCTCAGGGGGAGTCTGGGAAGGTGTGTCGTCTTCACAAATCCTTATATGGTCTCAAGCAGTCTCCTCGGGCATGGTTCAGTCGCTTCAGTTCTGCTGTTCAGGCGTTTGGCTTAATCCGGAGTAAAGTTGACCATTATGTATTTTATAGGATCACATCTCCTGATAAACGCATTTATTTGTTAGTCTATGTTGATGACATCATTCTCACCGGAAGTGATCAAGATGGAATTCGTCAGTTAAAACAACATTTATTCAGTCAATTTCAAACAAAGGACCTTGGGAAGCTGCGTTACTTCTTGGGAATTGAGGTGGCGCAATCTAGAAAGGGCATTTCTATCTATCAAAGGAAGTATGCCTTGGATATCCTAGAAGAAACAGGTGTTGGGATGTAAACCAGTTGATACACCCATGGATCCCAATGTCAAGTTATTGCCCCAACAGGGAGAGCCATTATCTGATCCTGGACGTTATCGAAGGTTGATTGGGAAGCTCAATTATCTCACTGTAACTAGACCGGACATTTCTTTTACACCGGACATTTCTTTTACTGTTAGTGTCGCTAGTCAGTTTCTTGATTCTCCGTGTGATTCTCATTGGGATGCTGCTATTAGGATCCTTCGTTACATCAAAGGAGCACCAGAGAAAGGTTTATTATATTCAGATTAGGGAAATACAGAAATTTGTGGTTATTCAGATGCCGATTGGGCAGGATCACCCTCGGATAGGCGCTCTACTTCAGGCTATTGTGTTTTCTTTGGAGGAAATCTGATTTCTTGGAAAAGTAAGAAACAAACTGTTGTTGCCCGATCTAGTGCAGAGGCCGAACTTGTGAGCTAATCTGGTTGAAGCAGTTGATTCGGAAGCTCCATCTTTGTGAACAGAAACAACCCATGACTCTCATCTGTGACAATCAAGCTGCACTCCATATATCCTCTAATCTTGTATTTCATGAGAGAATTCGAGAAAAGATTCAGTCAGGAGAAATCAAGACGGCATTTGTCAACTCCAGTGATCAACTCGCGGATGTCTTCACTAAAGCTCTTAGGGGACCTCGGGTTGAATATATTTGTGGCAAGCTGGGTGCTTACAATATATATGCTCCAGCTTGAGGGGGAGTGTTAGAATAGTTGTTTTGTATATAGTCCCACATTGTATAGTTGTTGAGATATATAGTCCCACATTGGTTGTATGTGCAACTAATGTGGCCTTTATAAGGCCCTGGGCACTCCCACCCTTTGAGCTAGCTTTTGGGGTGGTGAATCCCAAGGTTCTTTACATGGTATCAGAGCCACGCCGTCCCTCACTTTCTCTTGTGGACTCTCTTAGTACAGGTAGGTTGGGCCTGTTGCATCATCCACTCTTCAAGCCCAATGGGCTCTCGAGTGAGGGGGCGTGTTGAGATATATAGTCCCACATTGGTTATATGTTCAACTCGTGTGGAGTTTATAAGGCCTTGGGCACTCCCACCCTTTGAGCTAGCTTTTGGGTGGTGTATCCCAAGGTTCTTTACAAAAACCATTAAAGAGGTCCTCACCTAATAGCTTAAGCTTTTGGGTTGAATCGGTTCTTTACATGGTATCAAAGCCTCGGTGTCTTGGGTTCGATCCTCGCCCCCCCTCCCCTCCCATTTTCTTTGTGGAATTTCTTAGCACAGGTAGGCTGGGTCTGATGCATCATCCACCTTTCAAGCCCAATGAACTCTTTTGTGAAAGGGCGTGTTAGAGTTTAACATAAACGATTAAAAAGGCCTTCATCTAATAGCTTAAGATTTTGGGTTGAATAGGTTATTTACAATATATAATGTGAATTGTGAACATAAACTGTTAGGGACTTGGCATTAATGATCTTTAAAAATATTCTTTAGCTATCCAAAGAAAAATACAACATATAGAACTTTCATGGGCTCCAGGACCTAGGATATATTGTTGCTGTTCTTAAGAAGTTGTTATTGTGATCTTTTGTGCTGTACTCACTTCTTTACGTTTATAAATAGATGATTCTTAGAAATCTGAATTTGAATATTTTTTCTTTTTTCATTCATTTATAAATGTTTACAAAATTTAGACCAATGTTAGTAAAAAATCAAGAGTTAATGGTGGTGGCTCAACCACCTTTTGCCTTATTACACACGGTAGTTTTGTATTTATTAGCACTCTCAATTTGATGAATGAATATTTAACATGCTTGCTAGTGTTGTCTTGAAATCTCTCCGATGGGAAATCCCTTAGTCAACACTTAAGCTAATTGAATTCTTTAAGTCCCTTAGTCAACACAAGCTAATTTAAGTCTCGAAGGGAATATATGATAGCATAAATCAACCTGCTATCTAATTTCTCCTTGATGTGGTGGTTGTGATCTCAATATGTTTTCTTCTATCATGTGAACTAGATTATAAGCTATACAAATGACATATTTATTATCACATAACAACTCCATAGGTTCTTCATATTTCACTTTGAAGGCGTCTAGTATAATTTTCAGCCATAGGAGTTTACAAACACCTTGAGCCGTAGTTCTAAATTCTGCCTTTATGCTTGACTGAGCTAGCACATTTTGTTTTTTACTCATCCATGTTATGAAATCCCCATAAAGAAACAAAGAATAGCCTGAGGTTGATCTTCAGTCAATAATGGATTCTGCATAATCAACATCAATATACACTTCTATGTAAAAGTTTTTCATCTTTTTGGAATAGATATCATCTCCTTGGCATAGCTTTAAGATACCGGAGAATTCTGTCTATGGCATGCATGTAAGCGTCTCCCCTTAGATCATGCATGAATTGATTGATAAGATTGATTGCATATGCTAAATTGGTAAACAAGCGTTAGCTAGTCCTCCTTGGCTTGTGGCAATGAAACCCGAATTTAATGATTTATTGACTAACCATACTTTGACTCTTGTTGATTTAACTCCTAACACGAAAGCTATAGGGTGAAAATGAGTGTTTAGGGTCAAAGAGAAACCAAGTGGCACCATTAACAAATTCGAAGGCAGACTGGCTGCTAAGGGTTCACCAACAGCTAGGCTTTGACTACAACAAAACGTTTAGCCTTGTTGTACGGCTAGTTATCATTCAGATAATGCTTACACTAGCTCTCACTAATGGCTGGGTTCTAAGGCAATTGGACGTTAACAATGCTTTTCGTAACGGGGACTTGGAGGAGGAGGTGTATATGGTCCGACCCCCTGGTTTTGAAGATTCAAATAAAAGGCTTGATTGTAAGTTAAATAAATCTCTTTATGGCCTAAAACAGCCCCAGAGCATGGTTTGAAAAGCTATACACTTCGCTAATAAGTGAAAATGTTATCGTGTCATACCACAAGTTGCAAGGTTTATGTTTTTAGGATTCATTTTAAAAAGTGAAGGGGAGATTGACAAGGATGTATCACATGATTCCAACTAGATGGATGAAGTGCAAAAGGAAAAGCTCCGGTGTACAAGGCTTCTTGACTTTGTGAGAGTAGGGGTAAGGGTCGATTTTACGCAACCTCACTCTTGCATCTTTTTTGCAAAGAGGTTGTTTTTCAGACTTAAACCTATAACTTTCTGGTCACAAAAGAGCAACCTTACCGCTGCCCCAAGACTTGCCCTCAGGACTCGAACTAGATGGATGAGATGGAGAAATTGTTTAGTCTTGTTAGAATATTTGTTATATATTAGATAGTCCCACATCGTATTTAATTGTTCAGTATATATTAGATAGTCTCACATCGGGTAAACTTAGCTCATTAGATTTTACGAGTCTCTATATATAGAGAGCTCTTGTATTGTAATTATTCATTCAATATATTTCACATATTCTTTACATTTAACTTGTACCAGAGCTGTTATTTTGTTCTGGGAACCCTAGCTTCCGCCTAGAAATCCCGTTTCGCTTTCAAACCTAAACCCATTGCTTAGGAGTCATCTTTTCTTTGCCGTGTGTTCTTCCGGCAAGCCATCAAGGACTGTAAGTCCCCTCCAAGCACCTTATGCACGCGTCCATACCTCCAACGGTCACCAGAACCACCGTCAGCCACTGTTCAGGCCGCCGGAGCACTTTTCCGGTGAGTTTTCAATCCGGACACCACGCGATCAACACCCTCTCTTTTCGGCAACCAGTTCTGCGGTGGTCCGGCCATCATCAGAGTTGGCACGCGCTCTCACGCGCCGCCTGTCTCCTCTGCGCGTGGGCTTCACGCGCCACCTTCTGCCGGCACGTGAGCACTGTTCCGGCGACTTTTTCCGACCGATCTTGGACAGAGAAGCTCGTCTCCTCCTCCTTTTCCTGGATCTGTGGTTGTTTCTTTGTGGGTCTAATTTTTGGTGCGCACCGCTCCTTGATTGGTGATCAGGTTCGTTTCTATTTATTCGGTTTATATCTTTGTGATTTCGTCCTATGGCAACAAACTCTTCTGTTCATTCAGAGGTCAATTCTCCATCTCCTCCTATGAAAAATTCTCCCAATATCATCTCTACCAATGTGGGGTCCATTACCTCTTCAAAATTGAAGGGATCTGTTAATTACAAAAATTGGGCCACCTCTGTTCGAGTTTGGTTCTTTGGACAAGGATATGGGAACCATCTCACAACTAAGTCTACTGATGTCCCTAAAGAGGGCAAATCTGATTGGGAGAAGACTGACAACCAGCTTCTGAGTATCCTCTGGCAATCTATTGATCCAGTCGTCTTGGATATCTTTTATTCATTTCAAACTTGCACTGAAGTATGGGAGGAAGCAAAGAACCTCTACATTAATGATGTTCAGCAACTCTATTTCATCATCTCTCAGTTTATGGAATTAAGCAAATCATCCGACATTCAGATGGAGACATATGTTGGCAAGAGTCGATCTTTGATGCAGACATATTTGGATATGCTGCCTTACCCTACTAATGCTACTGCATATCGAAAACAGGTAGAACGTCGCTTTATGGTTGCCACACTTTCTGGCCTTCCCAAGGGCCGACCCAGTTCAAATACCCACTTCGTGAGTGTCTGGGGAAGGGAATACTCTAGGCAGTCTTTCCCAAAGAATATTATAATGTCCGTGATACTATTTTGACGAGTGGGGAGCCTGATCTATCCATGACATATCAGCGTCTTCTGAATTTGAATAAGAAATCTGCTCCTGCATCATCTTCCGCTGTTGATCCTACTGCTCTAGTTTCCCTGTAATGACTTTCGCGGGAATATTGGAGGGGGACGTGGTCGTGGTAGAGGCCCAGGAGGACGTGGCCCAGTCGGACGTGGTCAGCGACCTCGTTGTCATTACTGTCAGCAACTTGGTCATTATGAGGAACGCTGCTACACAAAGTATCCTCATCTGCGACCTTCTTTTGCTGCTAATATAGCTCAATCAGTTACTGCTTCAAATGGTACAGTCTCTCTATCCTCTGAAGACTATGCAGCATTCCAGAACCTTCTCAGGAAAGCCTCTCCTCAATCTCAGACTTCAGAAACGGGTAATCCTGTTGCTTGTGTTTCTCATTCTACATCACTTGGTCCTTGGATATTTGACTCAGTGCTACTGATCACCTCTGTGGTAATAAGGAACTCTTTTCATCTCTTACTTATTCTGATAAATTACCCTCCTTTTCTCTTGCTGAAGGAACTAAGGCTCCCGTTCATGGGATTGGACAAATCTGTCCAACCTCCTCATTGACCTTAACATCTGTCTATTACTTTCCTCACATCCTTTATAATTTAATATCTGTTAGTAAATTGATCAGTTCTCTTAACTGTATCGTCACCTTCTCAAATCATTTTGTTTCTGTGTAGGACCCGGGTACAGGGAAGACGATTGGAGTGGGCCGTGAGTCACGGGGTCTGTTCTACCTTGTTGTGCCGAGACCTTCAGTTGCTTGTTCTATCACAGAATCTCTACAACTCATCCACAGTCATCTTGGGCATCCTAGTCTTTCAAAATTACAAAAGATGGTTCCTCTTTTATCTGGTCTTCAGACTTTAGATTTTCAGTCATGTCAGCAAGGAAAGCACATACTCTCTTCCTTTGCTAATCGAGTCAATAAACGAGCTGATGCTCCTTTTTCTATTATTCATTCAGATATTTGGGGTCCTAGTCGTAGTGTGTCTGTTTTAGGATTTCGGTATTTCGTTACTTTTATTGATGATTTTTCCCGTTGTACTTGGATTTATTTAATGAAAAACCGTTCTGAGTTATTTTCTATTTATCAAAAGTTCTCTGCTGAAATCCATACTCAATTTGGTGCTTTTATTCGTATTTTACGAAGTGATAATGCTAAGGAATATGTTTCTATTGACTTTTCTAATTTCTTAGCCACAAAGGGTACTTTACACCAAACCACTTGTCCTCACACTCCACAACAAAATGGAGTAGCTGAACGAAAGAATAGACATCTCATTGAGATTGCAAGAACTCTTCTTATCCACATGCATATTCCTCTTCACTCCTGGGCCGATGCAGTACTTGCTTCTTGCTTTCTCATCAACCGCATGCCTTCATCTGTGCTTAATAATGACATTCCTTATACCTTATTGTTTCCAGATGTTCCTCTCTATCCTCTATCCCCACATGTCTTTGGTTGTACCTGTTTTGTTCATGATCTTACTCCTGGTAAAGACAAGTTAACATCCAAAGCTTTTAAATGCATTTTTCTTGGTTATTCTCGTCTTCAAAAGGGGTATCGTTGTTACTCTCCCGATCTCAAGCGTTACTTAGTTTCTGCTGATGTCACCTTTCTTGATCAACAACCCTTTAATTCTAACCCGTCTTCATTGTCACAAGTTGATCATGTTCTTCCTGTTCCCTTTCTAGACTTGTCTTTGCCAGCTGCAGGTACTTCTATTCCAGGTAAGCAACATATTGCTTCACTACCTGAGGAACGTCCACTTCTCACTTATCAACATCGTAAGACTGTGCCTCCTGTTAACTCGATCCCTGCTGACTCATTGCCCCCTGCAGTTGATTCTTCCCCTCCGGATCCTTCACTAGAGGCTCTTCCTATTGCATAAAGAAAAGGTACACGTACTACTCGTAATCCTTATCCTCTTTATACCTTTTTGAGCTATGACCCTCTTTCTCCTCCTCATTTCGCCTTTGTTTCTAGTCTTTCTTCTGTTTCTATTCCTAAAACCACATGTGAAACACTTTCTCATCCAGGGTGGCGCCAAGCGATGCTAGATGAGATGACCGCACTTCATACCAATGGCACTTGGGACCTTGTTTCTGCTCCCCCAGAGAAACCATTAAAAAGAGCTTCCTATAAATGGTTTCACTGAAATTTTGTTTTTGATAGAGCCCAACGACGTCGGTTGATCTATGTAAACATAATTGTTGTTATTGAGTTGGGAGTTATACCTTCTACTCTATCTGCATATTATTGTAATCTTTCTTATGTGGAATATACCATTTATTTTAATGTTCTTAATGTGGAACTTGGCATTGTTGATTGGATTCTATGTTTACCCTTAGTTCAATCTTCTTCTTTTTTTATATGTTATTGAAGCTTGGAAGCAAAATCAACCTTCCATGTAAATTAAATTCTGGTTGACTATTTCTTATTTCAATCCATTTTTAGTGTTCATTCTTTTGTTTTGTTTGATCAACGGGCCGATCACCTGAGACTTAATACTGGCTGCTGCTTCACATTGACAGGAAAGAAGAAAAATAGAGAGTGCATTTTTTGGTGGTAAAATTTGTGGTGTTGCTGCCACTAATGCTCTTGAGCTGGGCATTGATGTTGGAGAAATTGATGTCACTCTGCATCTAGGATTTCCTGGTAGTATATCAAGGTATTTACCCAGTTGCTTTGATATTCATATCAAATTAAAACTTTTTAATAGCTACTTTTGTGTGCAATTATCTAATTTCCTTTTCATTTTGCTTTAAATCTTTTATACTTCTAGTTTGTGGCAACAAGCTGGTAGGGGTGGAAGGAGAGAGAGACCATCTCTTGCGGTCTATGTTGCATTTGGTGGGCCTCTTGATCAATACTTCATGAAACATCCCAGGAAACTTTTTGAACGATCTATTGAATGCTGTCACGTTGATTCCCAAAACAAGCAGGTTCTTAACTTTAGATTAATTTTTTTCTAAGATTATTTGTATCAAGTTTTAACAAATGGAGGGGTTTATGCTTATTATGACATGCTTTGTTCAGGTTCTTGAGCAACATTTGGTCTGTGCAGCTCATGAACACCCTCTGTGTGTGCAGTATGATGAGCAGTATTTTGGTTCTTGCTTAGAGAGTGTTTTAATTTCTCTAAAAGCTAGAGGATACTTGTGTTCTGATGTCTCATCTGATTCTTCTTCTAGAATTTGGAACTACATTGGTCCTGAGGTATAAACAAATTAGGTTTCCATGTGTTGTCTTCTTCATTATTGAGATCTATGAAATATTTGGAGATTGTAAGATTACTAATTTTTCTTGTTTTTTCATGGTACCTTCTCCGTTCCAGAAATTACCTTCCCATGCGGTCAATATCCGAGCAATAGAAAGTGTAAGATACAGTGTCATAGATCAGAAAAGAAATAAAGTCCTTGAAGAGATAGAGGAAAGCAAGGCTTTCTTTCAGGTAGTGACTTATACTTACTGATATATCTGGAAAAAGGACTTTCCTACCTGTAAAGAACCAATTCAACCCAAAAGCTTAAGCTGTTGGGTGAGGCTACATTAATAATTTTATATATCTCAACATGTCCCCTCACATGAGAGCCCACTGGACTTAAAGAGTGGACAATGCACAAGCCCACCTACCTGTGCGAACAAAGAAATTCCACTTGAAAGAAAGTGGGGGGCGGCGAGGATCGAACCCGGGACACGAGGCTCTGATACCATGTAAAGAACCAATTCAACCCAAAAGCTTAAGCTTTTGGGTGAGGCTACATTAATGGTTTTATATATCTCAACACTACCTTTTCCCATGAAAGGGTAATTTGTCTTCTGTTTGTTATCACTACCTCATAAAGTATATTCATGTTTTACTTGATTCAGGTATATGAAGGTGCTGTGTACATGTGCCAGGGGAAAACCTATTTGGTTGAAAAGTTAGATCTATCTATCAAGACTGCTTTCTGCAACGAGGCTGATCTGAAGTATTATACAAAGACTCGAGATTACACTGATATTCATGTCATTGGGGGTAATATAGTATGTAATCTCCAATTTGATAAAGATTTTTACATTTTCTTTAAAAAGTTATAACATGTATTTATAGTTATATTATGGACATTAATGGTTCTTGTTCTTTAGACTTGTGCACAGATCCTTTGGAAAATTGTTCCTTCGTGACCGAAAGGTCACAGGTTCGAATTCGAGAAATAAAGATCAGGCTGCATACAAGGATTATCCTTACTCCACCCTCACTAGTCGGGGTTTAATGGGGAATGGTTTTACTATTAACTTTGGTTTAGGCTTAAGTGTTAGTGAAATGAAAAACTACATGTACGACCTCTTTCCTAGAACAAGGGAAAGGATTGCAACTCCCAATTTTTTCTAGAGATGATACATACTGATGGATCAATTCATTCAGTCAGATACTACTTTAGGATGCCATGGCAGGAGCAATAGTGGTTTCCAAGAATAATGCTGGTAGGATTGGATTACCCTATTGAGTATGTAATATGTGTTAGTGTTAGTGTTATTGAGTCAATTTTTACCATTAAACCAAGAACAATAGCCCCCGTTGATACTGTTATATTGCGTATCTAATAAAGTTATTGCTCCCTTTAGTTTGTGAATAATACTGTTATTGAGTCAATTCCCTTTAGTCCTATTGTTGATGGTTTAATGCATTTTCCTTTTAGTATGCAATTCCAAGAACAAAACTAAAGGGAGCAATAACTTTATTAGTGTGTTGGTGTTATTGAGTCAATTTTCTGGTGGTTGATACTGTTATATTGAGTATGCTGTAATGCAAAAGAGGACTGTTTCCCTTAGTTTGTGAATGATACAAGTGTGCAATTTTCGTTTTAATGCTATTGGTGCCATCAGTATGTACCTTGTTCTGTTTAGAAGATTAAGATTAGGATTAGGATGTTTTGCTTTTGTTTTGAAAATATTTCTGATTAGGATAAAAGTTAGTTTTGCTTTCCCTAATTTTAGGAGCTAGTTACTAGGATGTTGATTTTCTGATTTTGCCTGTTCTTATTTAAGAAGGGCAATAGCGCTGGTCATGGTATATATGGGAAGTCAATATTGTTGTCATACTAGGCAAGACTAGAAGGAATACTACTTGGCTAAGACGCTTTAGCTCTTATATTATATATTCTTTGTATTGCATCATTTCTATCAATAAATTCTCTCCTCTTTAAATAGGCTACTCTACTGTTATACTGTTAAACCAAGAACATACTAAAAATTGCACACTTGTATTATTCACAAACTAAATGAAAAACATAGCCGCCGTTGCTCCCTTTACAAGAGAAAACCCCCTCTCATAAAGTTTGAAAATGCATATTAGATACCACACATTCATGCCTTCGTCCTTATATACAACAGAATCTCCTTCTCCCTTCCCACTATCTCCCACCTCAGGTTCACCATTCAGTGCTTGCCAACTGTCCAATTTACTAACTAACTCCTTTTTTCTTTCTCTATATCAACTCCTTTGCTCCCACTACTAATAGCAGCCCCCATTTCGGTCTTTTTTCCTTCAACTTGGGCTTGGACCATCCTCCCCTCATTTTGGTGCTTCTTCCTCTTATAAACCTTCATTGGTGGCTCATCAATACTCCCTCCTTTTAGTATCACCTTGCCCTCAAGGTGTAATGCAAGAAAATGCTCCTGCAACAAATCAACATCTTTCCATGATCTCTCACATTGAGGCAAATCTTCCCACTCTACCAACACTTAAGTTTTGCCATTAATCAGCCTACGAGCATCCTAGACAGCTGCTGATCGAACTTGCAGCTCTAGGGTGTCAGCTAAACATTTAGGAAGATCAAGGACAAGAACCACAAGACTAATGGCCTTTATGAGCTGTGATCCATGAAATACCACATGCACCTTTTAATGACTTGAAAGTTGACAGGACCTACTTTTTTTATGACTATAAAAGGGCCATAAAATCTATGACTCAATTTTTGGTTGAGATAGCTGGACAAGGATCTCTATTTGTAAGGCTGCATTTTTAAGTAAACCATATCTCCCACAGTAAACTCCACCTCCCGCCTATGTTTATCTGCCTGAGCTTTCATTCTCTCTTGGGCAATACACAAGCTCTGTTTTAATTCTTGCAAAATGACATCACGAGCTTCCAGCCACTTATCCACAGCCTCTACTATTGTCCCCCATTTTGCAAAATGAATGATTGTAGGTGGGTCTTTTCCATAAACTACCTTGAAAGGAGTCATCCAGGTTGAATGATTGTAATTGGTATTAAACCTAAATTCTGCCTACGGAATTCATTTTGCCTAACCCTTAGGATAACCATTAGCAAAGCATCTTAAATAAGTTTCAAGGATCCGATTGACATTAGTCTGCCTATCTGTTTGTGGGTGATAGGAAGAACTGAACTTCAATTTAGTGCCAGATAATTTGAATAGCTCTCTCCAGAACTTATTGACAAAAATCCGATCCCTATCAGACACAATTGAGCTGGGAAATCCATGTAAGCGAACGATCTCCTTAAAAAAAGTTGCGGCCACAACTCCAGCAGTGAAAGGGTGAGTCAGAGTGATAAAATGAGCATATTTAGAGAGTCGATCAACCACAACCATAATATCTTCCCAAATCTGGGAAGGAATTGGCAAGGGGTTCAATAAACTAGCAGGCTATATGTGCTGATTTTTCTGTTGTTGACACGTAACACAAGTTGGTACAAATTCTTGCACGTCTCTCTACATCCCTTTACACCAAAAAATGGTTGCCAACCTCCTTTAAGTCCTCATCTCCCCTAAGTGGCCGCCACAAGGAGAGGCATGAAACTTCTAACAGAATTGGAATATGTTTTGAAGAATGTGGAATGACTAAACCGTCATGGAACCAAAGGCAACCCTTTGCAACTCGGTAACCTAGGTTTGATGCAGCGTCCTTCATGACCTCCGTCATGACTTGCTTTGTGCTTGGGTCAGCTAAAATCTCATCAGCCAGTGCCTCTAAATTCGGACTAGAAACCATAGCTAGCTCTTTGCATTCCATCACCCTTAACAAGGCATCAACAACTTTGTTTTCAGTGCTCGACTTTTACTGAATTTCAAAATCAAACCCTAGAAGTTTTGTCACCCAACGTTCTTGCCCCTCTACTAATAATCTCTGCTCAGTAAGATACTTCAAGCTCCATTGATTAGTTCTAGTAATGAAATGACGCCCTAAAGGATAGTGATGCCATTTTTGCTGCGAGTGACGCCCTACGTTTATTATAGGAGGCATTAGAGGGGATCCCTAGAAGCCCATGCTGTGTGAGTTGGATTTTGGAAGGAAAGCTGTTACAACAACTGTGGGTGAGTCTGAGTAAAGAGAGGAGAGGGAGGGTGTGTGAAGGGATATAAGATTGTAAAGAGAAGTCTTGGGAGAGATTAGAGCCTTTGAAATGCTCCACACTATATTTTTCTTTCATTTTCTTCCATTTATCGTTATTGTAATACACCATATTCAATTTGATATCATTTTGATATCACATTTACAAAATTAATATACAAGTTCTTATCCGTTGTTTGTGACCTCTATTTCAGTTCCTTACAAATACTAATCAGGAAAAATAAACTCTTAAAACTAGTATCTAAGACAATAAATCATAACATTAGTATCAACCACAAACAACCCTATTAAGGAATGATTGTTTAACTGGAATCTCCAATAATCTTCTGGTATGGGGTCCTTGAATTCAGTGAAATGCATTTGCATGAAATTTGAAGTAATGCTTTGATAGGACCCACCATGGTTTGGGCCCCAAATGTAGTAATAGGCCCAAGTGGAAAATACTGGTTGTGCTGACTCAGCAAAATAGAAGGGAAGCATGGGAGAGCAAGGTGGTTACGACTTACGGGGGAATTGGTCAAAAGGGGAGGATTGGTGCTTGAAAGGGGCATCTTGGAGAATATTGTTGGATTGGAACCCTTGGGAGAGAGTGAGGCCTCTCCAACTGCCTCACGACTATCCTTTTACATTTTCTGCATTTTCAAGTTGTTTCATACCTCATTGTAATTTCTTCGTTCTGAAATTGTCTCTGTTTTGCTGTATCGTAATTGTCTCTCAGATTATATGAAAATCTGATTATTCAGGCCAAAAAGACTTGTGTGCTGTTATTTTTATTCACTTTGTAGTTTGGTCCTTATCAATTGGTATCAGAGCTCCGATCTAGGAGCTCTGTGGTATGGGCATACACGAAACATGGGGAAACGAATGGATGCTATGGAGGAGAAGCTGCGCAAGAATGATGCGATACATGATGAGGTGATTCGGAGGCTGGAAGCGAATGAGGTGGCGATGACGGAAATCATCAGGAGGTTGGATGAGATGGCTGGAAAGAGGAGGAGACATTCTTGCGATGAGAAAGATGACTTTGACAATCGAGTTTCAGGCACTAATGGAGGAAGGATTGACAACAGGTTTAACTTGAATGCTCTGGTGACTAGACGATTTCGGTCGGAGGTGCTTGCTAACCCTTACGGGGAATTGTATACACTCAAATAGAGAGGGAGCATTGCTGAGTTTCGTGCGGAGTTTGAGAAGAAGGTGAGTGACTTGTGGTTAGATGATGAAGATTTACTCATGGACGCATGGCTGAACGGTGTATGCAAAAGCATCAGGGAAGAGCTGTTGAAGTTACCAACCTTCAGCTTGACGGAGATGAAGAAACTCTCCTTGAAGATCGAAAGACGAAACGCAGCATTGAGGGATGAAGGATCTGACTGGTTGGGAGAAGCATCGCGTGGGTGGAAGAGGGGTTAGGGCCACTAGGTAAGACTTGGACCCAAGGTTCTAAGCATGCTAAATTGGGCCAATGACTTGCCACAGGCCCAATTGAAGCCAGAAGAAGCAGTCCGTCATTTTTGGGCCCAAATGGTTCATTAAACCAGAATCAGCCCACCATCAACCAGCATTCCAACATGAATTGCCCTAATACCCCAAATGATCTAACAGAGAACGCTAAGGGTGAGCCATCGTCGAAGGGCTCAACATCCGTCACCAGCAATTGCTCGTCGGAAAGCCACGTGACCCAGGGACAGCGGCTGTCTCAAGCTGAACTCCGTCATCGACAACATCATGACCTCTGTTGCAAAAGCGATGAGTGTTGGAACCCAAGCCACATATGTCAGGTATGTCCGCTCCATTTGCCGCTGGTTGACGTCGACGACGACAAGGAGAACGGGAGGAACAAAGATGAATTAGTGGCACCGGTCAAAACAAAGGAGGCCATAGATGAAGGGAATGTTTCCATGAAGAAGACGCAAGATCCGTTACAGCCACAACAAATTGAGGAGTTGGAACTCCCACCGCCATTACCTAAGCTTCCAAACATGGTTGTGAGTTTGGAGGGTGCTTCACTGCGTCGCCATGGAAGAGAGAAGCGGTTTGGAACGTGTAAAAGGTTGAAAGAAGATCTGATTAGGGAAAATAAGGAATTGGGCCATGTTCCATTCTCAGCCCAAATTTTTAATTCAGGTATTAAAGACTTGGCCCAATTCAAAAAGAATGACTACTTTATGCCTATTTTATGTACGGAATGGGCCTTGGATTCATTGATCCACCTTTTTACCCAATTGCAATCCCTAATTTGCAATGGGGGCAGCCGCGGGGAACATTGCAGGGATCGATTTCATCTAGTTGCTATAGCTACAGGGAAGGTCCATGATATAGCTCTTACAAATGATGGTGCATTATTTTATTGGGTCTCGCCATATCTTAATCTTAGAAGCCAACAAGCGTATGCAATCTGTGGCGTGAATATGGTGAGTACATCACTATATGATGCTTATGCGTGGGGTGAAAAGAGTAAGGATAAGCCATTAGTCGCAACTCTGTTGATAGGTAACGAAGAGCTCTTAAAATTGTTTTTCTCCTTCTCTCATATTACCTTATTGGTTGTGATTTTTGCCTAATTATTAGAATGGCAGAACCAAATATGCCTTATGCCCAAACCCATCAACATGCTTTTCGTCAAGTGGTTCAATGTATAGCAAGTTCATCCTTTATAGAGGCGTTGGTTGGATCAAGGGGTGCCGATGATCATATATTTTCCAATTTCTTGGATGTGGCAGCAATAAAGGGTGCAACAAAATTTCTGGATATTGGCAGTATTATGACCGGTGTGGCAAGGAAAGATGAGAATAATACTACTACAGAGACTCTTGAAAGCTTATTCACAAAACCAAATGAAGGAATGGAAGAATGGCAATGGGATGCCGGTGGAGGATATATTGCCTCATGCATTAGTTGGCCATTACATTACAAGCAATGCGACCCGGGAAAATGATCATCATCTTGAGGACAAGGTGATTGTTTGGGGGGGGGGGGGAGTATGATGGAACTCAGAAAATTATAACAATATATTTACTAAATCAAGAAATTACAAACACTAATTCAAGATTAAATGCAGAAATTAAACACCAAAAGACCTCACTCACTCTAAAGCCAAATACCTAGGCCAAAGAGATCCAAGAGATCCTTTCCAAGACTCCACTCCAATATTCTGAATACATGAATGAAATAGAAACATCACCCTAAATTCCTATATATACTAATTCTAAAATACTAATGGGCTTGGACTATTTATTGTAGGCCCATCAATACTCCCCCTTCAAAATTCACCTTGTCCTCAAGGTGAAGAAAGAGGATAAATGATGGAAGAAAATACCCACCCGGATCCCATTGTTTAAAACCTCTTGACCACATTAGCTTTCGTGAACGATTTGAGGTAAGTCCCACCATACTGTGAATAATGAGTTGGAGTGATTTCTCTTCACATTCTGCAACGTTACCCACGAACCCCTGCCCTTCACTTTCTTTAGTCGAGACCTTATGTGTAGGGTTTAGTTCATTGGGCCATAATAGAGGCCCAACTCTCTTGTTTTTCCTTACTGAGCTGGACCCAAGTGTAATATCATTAAACCCAACTAGCAACTTTGATCCAACAGTCCCACCTTGCCCCCTTGTTTGGGCTGTTAGTCTTGACCCATTTCTCGCTGGCCCACTGCATTCATCCACATCATTGTTATTGGGCCTGGTTTCTAAATAATTAGTGGCCCTTTTGGGCAAAGCTTTGTGTGAACACAACCCCCTTCCGTGCCCAAGCCCCCAAAAGACTCTCTTCGTCAACACCATCTTCTTCCTCACCAATTCCCTTTCTTCGATTCTTTGAACCAGGGTCATTGTCTTCCCAAGGTCTGCCAACGCATGGACACACCTTTCAGCCCAGACTTCTCCCTTTTCTGGAGAGACATTTTTCTGTTCACGTTTCTGTTTCTCTGCCTCTTGCACCCACAACTTCGTTCTTCCCAAATCTGCCATCGCTTCTATGTCGTTACCTTCAGATCTATCTTCTGTGTTGGCGGCGTCTTCTTCTTCTTCTTCTGATTTTCGATCTGCGTCTTCTTTGTTTCCACCCCGTTCTGCTCCTTCGACATCGTCCGCTTCTGGATCTTCGTCATCTTTTTCTTCAACTTCTACGTCTTCCGCTTCTTCCCTTTCTGCCTCGTCCATTTCAGTTTCTTCTTTCTTTGCTTCGATCTCTATTTTTGTAGCAACCGTTACTGCTTCTTTCTCTTTGCCTTCTTTGATTTGTTCCTTTGCTATTTTATCACCATCAATTGCTGGATCTGATTCTCCATCATCTACCAATATAATTTCAGGTAAATATTTCTCTATGAACGCCTTCTCAAACTTCTTCAAGTTTGCGGTAAGATTCAACCACTTCCAACCTTGATACCAGTTGTACGCACTCCCTCTTAGCCCTCTCACCGTTTCCCTATATTTTTGATCTTCATTGATTCCTTCGATCTGGAAATATTGTTCCAAATCGATCAACCATCCCCAAGCATCATCTCCTTCTTCTCCAAAGAACTTTGGAACAGCAGTAAATCTGAATTTCATCATTTTTTTTTAGATCTGTTCTTCGATTCCTTTTTTTTTTTTTTTTTTTTTTTCAGATCTGAATCAGATCTTCGATTTATTTATTTATTTTTTTTGGATCACAAACACTCCCAGAATTGTAGTGCTTTGATACCAATTGATGGAACTCAGGAAATTATAACAATATATTTACTAAATCAAGAAATTACAAACACTAATTCAAGATTAAATGCAGAAATTAAACACCAAAAGACCTCACTCACTCTAAAGCCAAATACCTAGGCCAAAGAGATCCCAAGAGATCCTTTCCAAGATTCCACTCCAATATTCTGAATACATGAATGAATAGAAACATCACCCTAAATTCCTATATATACTAATTCTAAAATACTAATGGGCTTGGACTATTTATTGTAGGCCCATCAGAGTATTGATAGGAACCCACCATGGTTTGGGCCCCAAATGTAGTAATAGGCCCAAGTGGAAAATACTGGTTGTGCTGACTCAGCAAAATAGAAGGGAAGCATGGGAGAGCAAGGTGGTTACGACTTACGGGGGAATTGGTTAAAAGGGGAGGATTGGTGCTTGAAAGGGGCATCTTGGAGAATATTGTTGGATTGGAACCCTTGGGAGAGAGTGAGGCCTCTCCAACTGCCTCACGACTATCCTTTTACATTTTCTGCATTTTCAAGTTGTTTCATACCTCATTGTAATTTCTTCGTTCTGAAATTGTCTCTGTTTTGTTGTATCGTAATTGTCTCTCAAAGATTATATGAAAATCTGATTATTCAGGCCAAAAAGACTTGTGTTCTGTTATTTTTATTCACTTTGTAGTTTGGTCCTTATCATGCTTCTACCTGATTACAGATGGATAATGCTATAGAGATGTTCAGGTTTTTAAGAACTCATGCCCCTTCTTTTGTCAGTCTTATCCAGTAATGGTTTCCTCCAACATATTTCCAAAAACAAATGCCCAAGCTCATATATGCAAAGTAACAACTACTTGGTTTGGTTTTTATCGAATTTGGAGAGGAAGCAATCAAATCTTTGACACTGTTGACCTAGCACTTCCTCAATATTCATATGAGTCACAGGTGAGTTTGAGCATTAGATTTTTTTTAATGACTTTCTTTTAATTGAGGGTGAGCCTTGGAGGAGGCATAATGTTGTTCCTTGTGACCCGTATGGGAAACGGCCTCTTTGCAAAATTACAAGGGTAAGACTGTGTACAATCGAACCTCATTCATATCCTCGCAAGTTGGGGAGCCTTGTGCATCGAGGTTTTCCCTTAATAACTTTCTTTTAATTATCCTTCTATGGCATCTATGTTTGTTTTAACGTTGATATGTTCTTTTCCTCTAAGTAGGCAGTTTGGGTTCCGGTGCCACAGTCAATAAAAGAAGCAGTAGTCAAGCAAAATTATGATTTCCGTGGTGGTTTGCATGCTGCTTCACATGCCATATTAAATGTAGTGCCTTTGTAAGTTTTCTATAAATGTTAATTTTAAAGTTTTGGCATCATCATGATATGCAAAAGTCTTATTACCTCCTTCCAAGTTCTGCAGATTGTTGGTCAAATACTTTGCATTTGGAGTTGGTACATACGCCATGCTCTTTTGTACTTTGTTTTAAATAGCTTTACTTGCATTTAGCATTGTCGTTTTCCTTCTCACCACTTCACATTAATTATTATAACATTATTAATCATTGTTAGAGTAAATTACACCTCTGAATTACGCTCAGCTCATTACTTTTTCATAAATTACACTGATGCCCCTTGTCTTAGTTATTTGACCAGTAATGAAGGTTGTTGAGGGGATTTATGCATCGAAAATATTTTAAACAGTGTCTGACAAACAAGGGAGGATAGTGTAACTTTTGAAAGAATTGGAGTCCAGCACATGATAACAAGTTTTGGTAAAACTTTCCGCTGAAGCTTCTAACGTTTAGAGTTCTGCATGTAAATAATATACTACTCTTGGCATTAGGAGATTTTATGATATGAATGTGACTTTTAATCCAAGCAAGATGTTGGTTGCTCATTAATTGTCAGTTGGAACCCTAGAGGTGAACTACATAAGGATTTTTATTTAATATGATTGTAAAAGAAGCATAATTGACTATCAGTGTGTATGAAGATCCTGCTTTTCTTTGGTGTTTACGCATGTGTTTAATGGAAGGAATGTAGCTGTGAATTTCTTCTCTTTTAGATGTTAGAGAAGTTTATAAATCCTTTTTTCTGCACTCCATACCTTATCTTGATCAAAGTTAATATGGAAAGTAAAATTTGTTTGTCTGGCAGTCCCTACTACATTCTATGTTGCTTAATGGTTGAATGTTTAGACTATCCAACTAAAAAATTAAAACCTGTTCCTCTTTGTACTTCATGATACTGTTATTCTTGTTCATCCTATGTAATTTCTATTAGGGTTTCGTGTTTCTCATGTTATCTCCTACAACCTCAATATGAGATATGGTTTTGGGATTTGGCGATCAAAATGCGGGGCATTTTGGGAAAATTCATGTTGCAAGATAGAAGTAAAATTCTCAAAATGCCCTTTATTTTTTCCTAAAACAATGCCGTTTTGGGGTTGCGGAGGATAACTTTATCTTCTATTACACGAGAAATACTTTTCCCTTTTTGTTATTAGTTTTATGTCTATATATTATGATAATATTGCTTGCAGACATATAACATGCAACTTGTCTGACTTGGCTCCTGAGTGTCCAAATCCTCATGATAGCCGATATTACCCTGAAAGAATTCTAATATATGATCAACATCCTGGAGGGTCTGGAATTGCCGTACAGGTTAAAAACTTGAAGCCTAACAATATAGATGATCTTCCACTTCTTTTCTTTTTATTTTCCCTTATACTTATCTAATGCTTGATGTTTCGGTGATTAAATTAACTTGCTGTAATATACTGGTAGTTTCAGGTTTAACAATCTTCCTGAGATCTGAGTGCCAATCAATGGCAACATATTCACTTTAGATTAAAATTTCTGGAGTTTTTTTACAGGTTCAACCCTGTTTCACAAAGCTCCTGGCAGCTGCATTAGAGGTTCTCACATGTTGCTGCTGCTCAGTGGAAGTAGGTTGCCCTAATTGTGTTCAGGTCTGGATTATTTTTTTTTTTTTTTTTAATTATTCGTCATTTTTTTTCAATTTGAATTTCTACTCTATTTTTGGTTAAGAAGAAAATTAGTAAACTGGGGAGTGAGTTTTAGTTGCGTCCAATTTTCGCATTTGGTTTTCATAAAGTTTCTTGCATTGTAGAGCTTTGCTTGCCATGAGTATAACGAGGTTTTGCACAAGGATGCAGCCATCATGATCATCAAGGTCGTGACCTTATTCAATCTCATGATATTCAACGGACAATTTTATTTCCAATTTTACGTTGCTGACCTGAGATGTTGTCTTTTCAGAGTATTCTTGATGCAGAGAACTAGTACTTCAAAGATTGTGCAGGCTATTCTAAAGTTTGTTTGTAAGTAAAATAAAATAAAACCCTATAAAGTTAGTCTTTAGACCGAGTGAATAAGGGATCCACCTTTAAATCTGCTTGGTCATAAAAGATCTCAGTTGAATACTACTGGCTAACAAAAAAAATGAGACGCTATGAAACCCGATTGGATATGCGACAAATGTTAGAATTATTTATATATCTTCATCACCGCGTCCGGGGAAGCTCAACACTCCTTCTTGAATGATTGAGAGATTGTGCGTAGGTTACTCCATTTTGTGATGACATTACGTATGTTGAGTAAGAAATTGCTTCTCGGGCTATTTTGTAATGCCCAAGGTTGATGTATGTTGTAAATCCATGGATGTGTCCTGTGGTGTTCAACGAAAAGACTTGATGGTGTTAGTTTATGTATGATGTTAATTTGTACACACTCCTTTATATACATGCTTAGGTAATTGTTAATAGTATTTGAGACATTACCAATTGTATAATTTTTTTTAATTTTAAGTGGATGAACTATCCTTGTGTAATATCATATGTTGTGATTATGGTCATTTATGATCGTTACAGCAAATCTTGCAAAAAGATGATTCTAGGGTGATATAAACAACTTTTTAGGGTGTGTTCTAAAACCTGTCAGCCTTAATAATTTTTTACCACCGCTTGAATATAATGCATCTAAGGTATATTTAAGAGAGAATTATGGTCTAGATTGCCAATAAGAATTGGTTAGGGTTGTCCCTAAATACAAGTGATCAATTAAATAACTTATGACATTGGGTATGATATTAATTGATGTAATTATGTAGTTGTGAAAGTGAGTAATTTATTTTTAATTGTGAATTCTAAAGTGTATATTCATTTTGGTTGAGTGCTTGAATCATGTAAGCGTAAAATATCGTTGTCGATGTAGGGTGTTACACCTAGTGTCCAAGAAACTAATATGGGTATTCAAGAGGGAGGGACATTTAGAATGAAACATCATTATGCCGGATTGTGCTCTATGTCTGCAAGTGCGATCTATTTATAAATATATTTAATGGATAGTTTTATTGTACAAGGAAAAGATTAGGTCATTGAATCATGGTTGAGGAATTCAAATTCATTTGAAATTAAGAAAAGTGTTTTTCCACTAGCTAATTCCCTAACTTGGATATGTATGACCTGTTTTAAAAGAAAATCCTTGGAACAATTTCTATATATTCAAAGTGGTTGATTAATGGCTGAAAGCATCAAATCCTTTCGCAAAGATTAAAATATACATGTTTTCCTATACATATTGTACACTTTTTTTTTGTTTTGTTTACATGGATGAATGGGTATGGTTGAAATATATGTGTTGGTGAGCCAACATCCTGCGATGGCAAGGCCAAGTATGGGTTGGAGTCAATCGAATCACGATGTTTGACCTAGTAAAGGTAAGTAGAAAAAGTTGTGTCTTAACTAACAGCTATAGCTTTCGGCATAGCTTTTGGCCTAGTGGTAGGCGCTTAATCTAACACTTGGTATCACAAATGAGGTTATGGGTTTGATTCCCATGAATGACACTTTGCATAAGGCAGGTGTTAGGGGAATTGTTGGTGAGGCCAACATCCTGTCTTGTAAGTCTAGTGTGTAAGAACCCGAACTGTTAATTAAGAAAGTTAATTAATTAATTAAGAGAAATTAAGAAATAATTCTATAATTGACCCTAATAATTATTGAGACTTTAATAATTATAGTAAGTGAGTAATAATGCTAAAAGTCATTTTTCTGACGAAAAGTGCAAATACCGGTTCTGCTACCCGGTATAAATGCGTACCGATGAACTATCCTGAAAAATTATAATAAGTGCATGAATATTCCTAGAGAAATATGTAGGAATTTTAAAACAAGTTTCAAGTTAAAATAATGAGAACTGGTGCCAGAACTGATACTAGCTATGAAAAGCGCATACCGGAAAGGTGCTGCAAAAAATAAAATAAAAATATGAAAAATCTTATAAAAATGAGTAGGTTTATAATCCTAAGTTTGGGATTTAAATTCTAAGCGTAGCTATTAGTGCTAATACTGTGTGATTAAATTTAAGCGGGCTATATATAGCCACTTGCACAATAACCTAGGTCAGATTTTGATGTGTCTACGTAGATGTTTATGATGCATTTGGCTGCCACCCTCTCCTTCACCCTCCCTTAGCCTTCTTCTCCATAGAAAACCTTCATGAGATTACATTTACTCTTGATTTCTTCATAAAGGCTTCATATTTGAGTGTGCTTAAGCCTTGAGAGATTGAAAGGTGCTCCATTTCTGAGTGTAACTTCTGAATTTGAGAGATTGTGGGGGCTGAGTTGGTGGTTCTCTTGGGGGAAGCCACCTACTTGTCTTTGGAGGCTTCAAGGAGCCATTTTGATGGTGAAAGGTCCTAGCTTGTAGTGCATTTCGTATTTGGGAAGTGACAGAACTTTGGTGTTGTGTTGAGGACCCTTATGGTGTTTCATTTTCGGATTTTTGGAGCTTAGAGGTATACCATGATCACCTCTTTGTCTTTTGATGATTTTAAGCTTGTTTAATAAGTTGAAAAGTAAAACTTTGATCATTTGAATAAAGGAATGTGTTTATGAGTCCTTAGCATGTTAATAAACATCTATTTAAGGAGTTCTTGGACTCCAGATCGAGTTTGGATGATTGGAGGTCAATTATACCTTTAAAAATCAATTTTTTGCATTCTTTCGAAGAAGTATTCGAATACTTTTCGGGAAGTGTTCGAATACTTTCTAGAAAAATGCAGTAATCGAATACTTTGCGAGACAGTAGGGATCTAGTTTAGTAAAATTGTGATATCTCAAGCTTCAGAGCTCTAAATTGAGTAAGGTCTGGACCTATGTGAAGCTAACACATAGGGATACATCCCTGTAGATTTTCAGATCCATTGGATAAGTGGATTTCTCTCAGTTTATGTTTGAAGTCGCAACCCTATTGCTGGAAATTCCGTTTGTTGTAGGAACTTTGCAAAAATCATAACCGGAGTTATACAACTCCGATTGAGACATAAAATATGTCGTTGGAAAGCTTGAGATGTCTAGTTTAACATATTAAAATATTAGAGTACTTGTTAAAGAGTTGCAATTGCATTTTGAAAAATGGTAAAGACTGTTTGTGATTGGGGGCTTTAGGAGAAGCCTGCAGTACGCTAAACGAAAAAGAAAACATGTTCAATTTGACATGAAATGGTAAGATATGATTATTGATGATGTATTTGCCATTAAACCAGATTGTGACTTGCTGGATTGTTTGGTTGTTCGTGACCACGTGATACTGAGTTGGTATTAGAGGACTTTACCGATACAGGTAAGTTTTCGTGTCCTCGGTTTAGCCATTGTTTAGTTCCTCCATACCCCATGGGGAATGGTTTATATGCATGCTGTTGAACTGTTAAGTGTAAGGGCCTTATAATATGCATGTGTTGTTCCACTTTGACGGTAAGCCTAAGTATGTAGCGTCATACAAGATGGTGAGACTGGGGTGGATGGAAGTAGCGCCTTGCACATTGTGTGGGTACTACAAGAAAAGGTGTATTTAGCGGCGGTTGAATTATCATTTTGCGGCGGTTAGAATAGTCGCAAAAATAGTAGTGCGGTGGTTAACCAACCGTCGCCAAATCAAACGTCGGGAAGGAATCAACGATGGTCAAAATTACCCGCTGGAACGACCGTTGAAAACAATATACGACGGTTATAAAGGCGGCGTGGCCACCACATGATGATCATCGAGTTTACTATGTATTACTTTTGGAGGCTGTTTGGAACCACCTCTAAATAAGTAATAATGTATTTAGTGTCGGTTACAAACTGCCTCTGTACTTACTTTTCGAGGCGGTTTGTAACAGCCTCTGATTAAGTAATAATGTATTTCGCGTGGGTTACGAACCACCACTGAATTTACATTTGGAAGCGGTTTGTAACAGCCTCGGATTGAGTAATACTGTATTTCGCGTCGGCTACGAACCGCCACTGAATTTACATTTGGAAGCGGTTACAAACCGCCACTGAATTTACATTTGGAAGCGGTTTGTAATAGCCTCTGATTGAGTAATACTGTATTTCGCGTCGGTTACAAACCGTCACTGAATTTACATTTGGAAGCGGTTTGTAACAGCCTCGGATTGAGTAATATTGTATTTCGCGTCGGTTACGAACCGCCACTGAATTTATATTTGGAAGCGGTTTGTAACAGCCTCAGATTGAGTAATACTGTATTTCGCATCAGTTACAAACCGCCACTAAACTTACATTTGGAAGCGGTTTGTAACAGCCTCTGATTGAGTAATACTATATTTCGCGTCGGTTACAAACCGTCACTGAATTTACATTTGGAAGCGGTTTGTAACAGCATCTGATTAATAATTCAAAAATTAATTTAAAATTTAATTAAAAGGTTTGTGTATGAAATATTTCAAAAATCCATTTTTTTTAAATTTGAATAATAGTGATTTGTTATTATTTTATTATTGAAATACTTTATATTTCATAAATATATTTCAATATACAATATTCTATTCAATACATACTTTATGAAATATATCTTTAATTTTTTTACTAACAATGAAACCACGATCACATGTCGTCCAAATATAATTAAAATTATTAACAAAACAGGATCATTTATAAAAATGTCATTTATCATAATGTTTTTTTTTGTTGTTAAACCATTTATCGATCATAATGTTCAAAAACATCAAACTTGATATTTTGTAATATCATCTAAACAGAATGTATAGATTCCAAAAGAGTGCAACAAAATATTATCTCAAAGTATTGTAATCTAAACAAGAAATAAAGATCCCAAAATCTCAAAGTACTATAATATCTAAACAAAAATTAAAGATCACAAAAAAGTCCAATAAAATGTCAGTACAAAGTTTTCAAAATATCTAGAATTTAAATGTCATCCATGAAAGAGTCAAGAGGAGTTGCGAATCCTTCATTTTGACCTTATTGTGTGGATGATATGTTAATATTTGATGAAGACCTTCAGATACGAATAGAGGAATCCAAACATGAAGCCTACAAATCACAAATAAAGATCTCTTAATCGATAATATTTAAATTGGAACAAATTACAAGTGCCATAATATATTCTATAAACACTGGTGATAATTATGCCCTTCTAATATATTCTATAAATTAATAATACAAGCAGATCGCAGTTAAAAACACCAGAGTAGCAGATAATTATCAGAAAAAACATATATAAACAAAGTTTTACCAAAGAAAATGCATTTTAAAATGTAAATAAAGGATTAATGTCATCTTATTGAACTCAACATTGAATGTATTATTTACTAATGGTAAAGATTACTTAAACAACCACCTGCAAGTTGCAAGTTATTCCATGCTAGACAACCTGATTGCCACAATGATTCCCTGCACTTGCGAAGCAAACGTCTAAGGACATGCATCCTACTCATCTAAAGAATTTTGGTGGGAAGCCTTGTCTCTCTTGTTCTCTTCCTCTTACCTATTTATTTAGGCAAAGTTATAATTACCAAATAATGCATTTCAGTTAGGACCGTAGAGCAATTCATGTCAAGCTATATGCAATATTTCAAATACATTTAGCATTCATAATAACTCGAGCACCTTAAACTAATTTTCACGACTATTATATTGGTCTTTCCAATTAAAATGCAACTCAGCAGAATTCTATCAATTATACAATGTCTAAATGATGAAAATATTGAACAATCAGATTGAGATTAGCACCATTCACAAACTAACAAAGACTACATGCCAATATGTAATGACCACCAATTCATTCGACACTAACCAACTTTAGATTAAAAATAGTTCAATACCGTAAACGGGGACTACTTTCGCTTTTGGCCTCTGTCATTCGTCGAGCGCGAGAGCGAGATTGAATCTTAGTTAGCTTCTTGATAATGAAGCCATATTTAACCAACTCCCTAACGCTTTGGCCTGCAAATGGAAATCGGCCAAGCTATTCAGCTCATTTGCAAACAATATAAATTGATCAAAACAATATATAGTTATCAAAGAACATACTTCATATAGAACAAACAAAATCAAATAAAGTAAGAAAAATGTTATCATTTCAAATTGAAATTCCCTTTTGGTTTTTATTTTTTTTTATCTTCCAATTTGCAATAGGAAGATAAATTTGATTTTTCCAACAAAATGAGCACATATAAGGAATATTATTGTTGAGAGGATTTTCATATTATTGGGATTTAGATCAATCAATCCATACACAAAGACAACATTGTTGCTGACATTGGCAGCATATGGCTTTTATCACTTCAATATGAAACCAATTGTTTTCCGATAGGTAGAACATGCTAATTACCCATGTCTTCCTCTACCTTTAAAGGTGATAATATATTAAAAGTTATTGTCTGCACTAAGCACTGCATGCAGAAAAATGGGATATTAAAGATGTATAGGTTATAAATATCGACAAGGTAAAAGACATGAAATGGACACATATTACAACTACTCAAAAATATTAAGATAACATGAAACAGATTCCAACAAGTTATGTTATTTGTCGAAACCCTTTGGTAATTCATAATGCATCAGTAAGAATTCAACATCTATTTGACAATTCAATAAAAAAAATTAAACAGACATGAATACTTTTCTTTTTTAGAAAAATACTTAGAAATGGATACTTTGGAAAATCGGTAGAAACCTTATTTGTAGTTCATAATCAAATTACTCAGGCAATCGAGATAGCTATATATATATATATATATATATATATATATATATAATCCTCTTCATGACTATCTCCCGTAGAAATACCTTTCAAAAGACCAATAGATGCTTATGTAGTTGAATCCTAAAAACAAGAAGTAGCTCCTCTATGTATTAAGTACCATATTTCTAAGGATTCCCTCGACAAAGGTTTAATTTATGAATTCAATCTCTTCACATACTTTATCTTCCCTTTAGCCATCATACATTACGAGAGAGGAAATTAGTTCGAATCTATAACCGATAAGAAATCGAAAAAATATAAGAGAAACAATACCTGATCAAAAATCTTGCTGAGAATACGAAAACTATGGATTGTGAGGTTTTAGCGAGAAAGATGAACAGAGCATAGTATGGTAGCACGCTCAGCAATGAAGGTTCCTAAGTTCAAAACTGAGAAGAGTGGTATTTTATTTTTATTAAATTATTAATAAATAATTTATTTTAATATTAAGTAAGAAAGAAATTTGATAAAAAGAAAAGATGCACGGAAAATTTGTTAGTTCTCGAATAATGGAGGAAGCTGGGTTGTGTTCATATACGGACAGGTTTATTAGAAGCACCAATTTCTCGAATAATGGTGCAATTTCAGATCTTCGGCCTTGCGAAGTAGTACCGGTATCCAAATTTAGAAAAGAATTTGGATTTGAGTTTGGTAGGGAGTCAGAGAGAGTGTGAGATGATGATGATGAGAAGTAGTACCGGTAGCTTGATGAAAGATCAAACAAAGAGGGATGGTGATGATGAGAAGAAACAAGGGAAGATTGTGGGTGTGAGATGGAACCAAATTGGGTAGGATTATTATTGAGGAAGGGTGAAGAGAGTACTGTGTGATCATCCCGTGAATCATATTCTTCATCACCACTAGAAGAGATACTTCCACTACTACCAGAATCCATAGCTTGCAAATTAAGCAAAAGGGGGGAACAAAAGGAAAGGGGGAAAAGAAAAAAAAAACTACAAAGAGAAAAATGGTGTTTAAAGGAATTAAAAATAGAAAAGCTTATGGCAGTGAGAGGACCTTAGAGTAATTGAACTTGGTGGTGAAAGCTGCAAAGTTTCAGATAGTGAAGACCTACTTTGGTAGTGATAAAGAACCCATGAACTCTAATTCTGAAAACACCCTTTTGAAAAAAAAACACCGAATATTTGGATCGAATCCCTGATCTGCAATATGGAAGCAAATCTTTTCCCAGCTTGTCTTTTAGTCGGAGAAAAAGGTTTTTCTATAAAAAGAAGAGAAAAAAAACACATAGGCATGTAGATCTCACTTATGATATAAAACTGACTAGGGAAAGAGGCAAGGGTGGGAAAGGAAGAGAAGCCTTGAGAGGTAAATTACAAAGAGGCAAGGGTGTAGATATCTCACTTTGGCTATTTTAGTGGGGTGTGTTTGAATTAGTGTGCTCAGAAAAAACAATAATTGGATTGGGCTTTTCCATCAGCAGACAACGCAGCTCCCAAAATGAAAAAAGAAAGATAATAAAAAATTCATTTGTGAATATTTACACATCGGATTTGATGGCAAATATCGCTTGGTTCCATTTCTTCTGGAAACATCTCTTGATAATAAATATTTTTTTTAATAAAACACGAATCAAGGAAGAGAAAAATAAAAATAAATAATGGTTTGCTCTTTTGAAGAAATACATGTAAAGTTTCATCCTTTATCTCAATAAAAAAAGAGAAATTCTTTATTATTATCAATAAAAAAACTTTCTTCCATTAATTATAAGAAATCTGAGAATTCCGAGTGAAAAACAGAATCGAAACTTCTCTTCTGCTACCTTGCGTTTTGAATCAAAATGAAAAGAACAACAATCGGTAAGAGTGTTAAAAAAAACTAAACAAAAATAAAATTACCTAACAACGGAACCATAGAATGTGAGGAAAACAAAAAAAGATCGAAGCTTTAACAATATGAATAAATACCCAATCCAACGAAATGATTAGAACATCTCCAACGAAAAGTTAAAGGACCCATTGTTTTGTTCTCTTGACATTTGGGTTTGATTTTTTGTTCACGTTAGGGTATAAGAAAAGCATTGGAACAAAAAACAAAACAAAATATAAAAAAATACAAAAAACAAAAATACACAATGGAACTCAGTTAGGTACCATTGGAACAAAAAACACAAAGCATAGCTATATCTGAACTTTAAAGATTAGAAAAGTAAGGTGCAGAGAACAAGAATATAAGAGCTTACTGGAGAGAGATGGGTGGCAACGCTGGTGAGGTTGAGACTGCAACTTGAACGGAGAACACGTCGATGATCTGTAGAACAAGTAAAAAGAGAAAAGCAATATAAAAACACAAATAAAAGAAAAAATGAAAAACATGCACAAAGAGATAGAGGTGGGCTCAGAAAGAAACCGAAGAGAAGATAATGAAAATGTAGAAAGATGGAGAAGCAGCATAAGGGAAGAAAACAAAGAGAAAATCTTTTTTGGTGAAAAGTCTTTCCGAAAAGTTATTTTTGTGAAAAGGCAACTGAAAGGTTATTAAGAAGCGGGGAAGGTGAAAAGGTATTAGGGATGGGGAAACTAAAAAGGTAGGGAGCGCTAAACCAAAATTAATATTTTAGTAAATATTATTTTCTTTGATATTTGTTGTTTTAAAAGATATAAAATTATATTATTTTAAGTGAGAGAATAACACAAATAATGAAAATTTATGGGAGAAGAAAGTGGATAATTTTTTAATTTCAAATTTAAATAAAAAACACTAAATTTTTATATTTCTCTCTTTTTCAATCAAATAATTCTATGTCCTTTAAGAGGACAAATATTTTTATCTTAATATTAAAATAAAATATGTTCAATAAAAATGAATAAATATGTGGCTATCGGTCTCAATACTTAAAGAAAACAAATTTCATTTAATACATTTTTTTAATAATAAATCATTTTTCATATTTTATTTTTTTCTACACCCTCGTTCTTTAATATTAAACAATTAATATATTTTTTTATAATAAATATGGAGTGGAGGGGGATATGTTTGAGCTTAAACAATATTTGGCACATTCTTGAAAGATTGGCTTCCCTCGTTGTGGGCCCTGAACTACAACAACAGAGGGCTTCTTCTCTTTATCCCCACCCTAAGGGGGCGTTTGGTACAAGAGAAATTTTTTTTAATCTAGGAATTAATTATTACTGGAATGTAATGGGAAATATATTTTACTGGAATATTATTAAAAAGCTGTTTGGTAGACCCATATTTTCCCGGGAAAATGAAGTTAATTTTACTGAGTGTGTGTTTGGTTGATTATGAAATATTAGTGGAAATATGAGGTTATTTTACTAAAATAACCTCACCTTTACCCTTTTGATTCGAATTTTGTATATAACGTTTCTGGTTCAAAATGAAGACGGATGAACTGAGGCAAAGCAATATACATGTACAAAGTGAGGGTCATTTTTGTCAACATCTTCACGCTCATTTTTTCCTTCCACTGGCTATCAGAAAATCCACCTATTTTGTGGATTTCATTTATGTCCATCCGTATGAATTTTTTCACGTAGATAGATATTTCCGGAAACATAAAAACTCTATAAACTTATCAGATACTTGCTACCAAACAATGCTATTATATATCCCCAACTATGCTTTCCTGGACATCCAAAAAAACGCCACTTACCAAATGGGCCCTAAGTTCACAAAATAACATTCCAAGAGAATTGTTGCTTGAAAAAGGTCCTACTATCTAGACATTATAGTTGTCTATAATTACTCAGAAATACAACACAAGATGCTATTAGTATGACTGAAAATTTGAAATAGGAACAAATAGAAAGACACCAACTCCTTTATAAACTTGCAAACAAATTGATAGTCAGACAATTAATGATAGTCAGATAATGAGCTGAAACAATCTTGGTTCGAACCAAGTATGAGTTCTTGGAATAACAAATATGAAGCTTGGACTAAGGGTCAGGTTCAATATGTCATCACTCTGAGTAACCATAATACATATAACCATTACCATTACCCAATCAAATTTCCTACTGCACTATATCCTAATTTCTCCCGAATCCGTTGTCAAATAGCAGGATCAGAGTATGAGTAATTCATGGTTCAAAACAAACCAGTCCAATATACTAATACTATCACTTGACAAAAACACAAATTTCAACTCTGATCAAATTTGAGAAAATTATATTGTGAAAACTTTTATAAACCACAAAAAGTTAAAAAATAAAAATAAAGGGAAAAAAAGTAGCCTTTATTGCATTAACAAGTAGAATTGATTCTCATTTCTCAAGTGTTACAAGAACAAATCACTAGAAAAATAAATTAAATTTACCTTCTCTCTACCTCTTTTAGAAGAATTATTGTTCTAAACATTGAACTATCGCAACACCTCCTTCTTCTCCAAGCGAATCACATTTTTTTCTTCCATTTATTAATATAATGTACATATATTATTTGTCTATCTGTATTTTGCAGGTACAGTTTCGACATTGTCAATGATGTACCTCTTCCTGGACGGTAAGAATGGGTCCAAGTACATAATCACTAGTCTAAGCCTTAGTGATATGGGGTTCCATGAATCAATTGATTTCAAGAAGATCTATTTAGGACTTGCAATGTAACAACTACTAGTGTTAGCTGAAATAGGATTTTATATTCTGCGTCGGTTATAACCGCCTTTAAATGAAATACCCTGCGGCTGTTCATAACCGTCTCTGATTTTGTATTCTGCGTCGGTTTTAACCGTCTTTAAATGAAATATCCTGCGGCTGTTCATAACCGTCGCTGATTTTTTATTCTGTGTCGGATGTAACCGTCTTTAAATGAAATATCATGCGGCTGTTCATAACCGTCTCTGAATTTGTATTCTGCGTCGGTTTTAACCGTCTTTAAATGAAATATCCTGCGACTGTTCATAACCATCTCTGATTTTGTATTTTGCGTCGGTTGTAACCGTCGTTAAATGAAATATCCTGCGGCTATTCATAACCATCTCTGATTTTGTATTCTGCGTCGGTTGTAACTGTCTTTAAATGAAATATTCCGCGGCTGTTCTTAACCGTCGCTAATTGCCGTCGTGGAATTGTGATATTCAACTAGGGTTCAATGGACCGTCGAAGTAACCGTCGTTGTAACTTATTCTATGACGGTTGGCACCTAACCGTCGCGGAATGTCCGTCGCAAAATACATTTTTTCTTGTAATGCGTAATAGATGTATTCTTGCATTTTCTCTGGCCAGTAGATTGTATTGACACACATGACATGGTTATCTGTGCATTACACTGACTTTGGAACTTATATATTTTGTGTAAATTGTTTTAGAACTTATATTGCACATGTAAGTGAGCTTGGGGTGGAAGATCCTTGAGAACCCCTTGTCTTACTGAGATTCCTTTTTGGAGATCTCACCCCACGTTTGGGGCACCATTTCAGGTTCAGGTAATGCTGGGGTTGATACCTCGGGCGGCAGGAAGTCAGAGCTGAGTTAGATGATTGCTGTTATTATTATATGCTGGGTGCTGATTTGTTATCTTTCTGATTATGTTATTATTGTTGAGACTGTTGTTGGGCCTTGTTGCCTTATTTGGTGAGCATGGGGATTGTCCATGCCGCATTGATTTGACTATGTCTTGTTTTAGTCTTGGGGTTGTAATAATGTATCAGGATTATGTCCGGACTACGTGTTGTAGTTCCGTGATTTTAGATACTCACTGTTATTTATATTATGAGGTATTTCAGTTAGTTGTCTCTTGCAATATCATACATGCGATGTTTTTATAAAAATGATTAAGTAATCAACTTGGCTAAGTATAATGACGTCATAATTGAATGAAAAAAAAAGATATTCCGCATATTAATTAAGCATGGCTTAATATGATAACATGTTAACAAACCGGATGCATACGGGGTGTTACATTTTATGGTATCAGAGCACTTTCTAGGGAAAAGCCTGTATGTATTGCAATAACTTAGGATGTTGGGTAGTGTGTCTGTCTCGTGTGTTCTCTCTGTTAGGTTTTATTGTGATGATGCATATGTGATCACATCGAGTGGGCCTGATCAACTCATTCTTTGTGTAACATGTGCAGAGTCTTGGTAATGCCTGGGAGGAACCGTGAGACGACTGAGGGTCAACCCGACTCGGTTCTGACTGCATTGGCTGAGATGCAGGCGGCTACACTAGCCGATCAGGAGGCCGCTAGATTGGCCAACCTGGCGATGATGGACGCCGTTCGAGAGGCGAACTGGAGAGCCATTGAGGATGTTTTGGAAGCAAATCGACTGGCGTATATGACCATGCTTCGGGTCGTATTGGAGGAGATGAGAATTGGTTGTCTTGACAGCCAACATCCTCCGCTGCCACCACCTCCATCCTCACACCCGTGTGGGAGTGGAGTTAGAGGGATGCTAGTGGGGAATGAATCCTTGTTGCGTGAGTGCATCCCGTGTGGAGTAACTCATAAGGGTACTTGCTGGCAAGGATAAGAAGTATGCTTCAGATGTGGCAAGCCAAGTCACCTTGTCAAGAGGCGCGCGTCGAAGATGGAGCGAGCTGCAGGAATACACAGTGTTTCAGTTTGTCCCATAGAAAAGATAGCTGGATCGACATCTAAGGACTTCGAGAAAATTCGTGTGAACCACGAGCCAAAGAAAATTAAAGAATCTGAGGCTATGAGAAACAGTGGTTCCATTTCTTGGAAGGGCAGGAAGTTTAGGGGCAGAGATAAAGGGAAGCAGCTTAAAGTCAAACAACTATGCAACAAATTCAAGAGGATTTCCATTCAAGGGAGTTCAACGAGACCTCTTACTCCCAGATGCATGGTATGTGGGAAGTTTCATCTGGGGCCGTGTGCTAACGGCCAGATTATATGTTTCTAGTGTGGTAAGGAGGGCCACTATGCTAGAGAGTGTCTGTCGTCTATGGCGAGTGCTGCAGCAGTTCAGACAGCACCTACTCAGGTGTTTCCTGAACCATCAGAGACTGACTGTGTTTATACATTGGATCGCCAGCTGTCGGACCGAGCTTCGAACCTTGTCAGAGGAACTGTTTCCATTGGGGAATCGCTATTGATGTTTTGTTTGATTCCGGGGATACGCATTCATAATTGTAACCCCAATTGCTATGGGGCATTAGTTGCCCACGTTTGTGCTTTCTCCACCGTTGCGGGTAATTACCGCCACAGGAGAAAAGTGTGATACTACCACTGTACATCGAGATGTCGTGTTTCAGTGGAATGACCATGAGTTCTCGGTAAATCAGATGGGATTACCGATGGCTAATTTGGATATCATCCATGGCGTGGATGGATTTTCCAATAGTTGTGTGATGATTGATTGATTGATTTACTGTTTGTGGTGCCTAGCGAGTGGAGATGTCTCTGTGTGATTCCACAGCCAGTTCCTCGCCTTTTATTTCATTGCTGCGGGCTAGGAGAGCCTTGTGAGCAGGGACAATGATTATGTCATGATTGGGAGGTTTGGTGAGTGGGACACAAGAGGATCTCACTGGCATTCCTGTGGTGAAGAGTTCCTCGAGATGTTCCTGAGGAGATTCCTGAGTGTCAGCTGCAGCGGGAGATAGCATTCTCCATTGAATTGTTGCCTGGTGTGGGGTCTGTTGCATTAGCTCCATACCGGATGTTCCTCCAGAATTGGCTATGCTGAAGAATCTTATTATGAGTCTTTCGGTGAAAGAATTCATCGACCGAGCTTGTCTCCATCGGAGCACCGGTCATTTTGTTGAGGCAAGATGCCTTATGCCATTACTTAATTGTGATGGTGCTCTGTTTGAGAAAGTGAATTTCTCTTTAGGGAAGCTGAGTGTGTAACACTTGGAATTCGTGGCAAAGGCCACGTGTGATCTTGTATATGTGAGGCAGTGCATGTACAAGTAGTTTGTGAGTTGAGTGGTCTCCATGACTCTAGGATTTTATGTTGATTATTGATATGTGTCACGAGTAATTGGCATGTTAACACCATGAATAGTGTTAAGTATGAAATAATTACGATAAACTGTGGTAATATAGCAATGTTATTTCACCTTTGACTGACTCTCGATTTTGCAGATATCATGGATATTGAGGTATACTGTTACTTAGAGTTTTTGGTTTATTATGTTATTGAAATTGAAGATTTTCCAGGTGTACGTGAACTAAGGTACGTTACTATGTAAATGAGTTTGTTAACTAACATGTATTGGTTGAAATGAACATGATTATGATTTTGTACTGTGAAATGAATATGAATTTATTTTGAGAATATTGATTATAAATTGTAAGTCTTGTTGAGGTTAGAGTCATGGAATAGGACCAAACTCACTCGAGTGTTGTGTAGTTTTGAGTTTGTGGGGTCAGGTCACTTCTATTGAGATAGTGACTGGTGATCCCAAGAAACCGTTTGGCATTTTTTTGTCAATAAGAAGTTTCGAGATTTGAAGGTGACTTCCTTATTTGAGGATGGACCTCTAGAGATTGAGACTATGAGAGTCGAGAATGAGCTTATGGAGAAGTACCAGGACGGTGTGTCTTGGAAAGAGGAAGGACATTGTTGTTGCGTGTCCAATTATTGTGATGCCTGAAGGTGAAGATTGAACACCAGAAGCTTTTGGTAAGCTTCAACCTCTTGAGGTACCGCAGTGGAAGTGGGAAAGTATTCCCATGGACTTCGTGGTGGGTTGGCCTAAGACTCAGGCTAATATTGACTCTATTTGGGTCATTGTAGATAGATTGTCAGAGTCTGCCAACTTTCTTCCGGTACAGGTGAGTTTCTCTTCATAGCAGTTGGCCAAACCGGTTGTTCGCGAGATGGTGAGTCTTCACGGGATGCCCGAGAGTATCATCAGTGATAGGGACCCGAAGTTCACATCTCGGTTTGGGGAGGAGCTGCAGAGAACTTTTGGGACTTAGTTGCTACTGAGTACAGCCTATCACACTCAGACTGCTGGACAGACTGAGCGGACCATCCAGACCATGGAGGACATGTCTAGGGCTTGCACCTTGGAGCAGTGCCTAACATAGGATAGATACCTGGCATCGGTTGAGTTTTTGTGCAATTGTGTGTTCCTTGCTAGCCTGGGCATGGAACCCTACGAGGTGTTGTTTGGTAGGAGGTGTAGAACTCCTACCTGTTGTTCTGAGGTTGGAGATATAGAGTTATTTCTCTTGGACCTTATCCAATTTACCACCTGTCGAGTTAGATGATCAGAGGAAAGCTGAAACTAGCGTAGAGTCGCCAGGAGAGCTACATTGATGTTAAGCATCGTCCATCGGAGTTCAGTAAGGGTGAGCACATGTTTGTGAGACTTTCACTGTCACCGGTGTTGTTCGTGCACTCGGAGAGAGGAAGCTGAGCCACTATTCATTGGGCCATACCAGTTACGTCGTAGAGTAGGACCTGTTGCCTACCGGTTTGCCTTGCCTCCGAACTTGGCCAGCACCCAAGACGCGTTTCACGTGACTCAACTTCGCAAGTTTGTAGCGGATCCTTCGCACGTGATGCAAACAGATGTTGTGGAGGTTCGGGAGAACCTAGAGATTTCCCGCAGTACCACTCAAATTTCTCGATCGTGATGAGAAGCAGCTGAGGAGCAAGATCAATTCGATGGTCAAAGTACGATGAACGGGAAAAATCCCCAAAGGGGTAATTCTGGGAGCGAGAGGATGAGCTTCTCCGGCAGTATCCCGCACTTCGAGACATGTATGTTTCTGATTTTGAGGATAAAATCCTAAAAAGGTGGGGTGAATGTAAGAACCCGCACCGTTAAGTAAGGAAGTTAATTAATTAATTAAGAGAAATTAGGAAATAATTCCATAATTGACTCTAATAATTATTATGAGACTTTAATAATTATAGTAAGTGAGTAATAATGCTGAAAGTTGCTTTTCTGACGAAAAGTGCAAATACCGGTTCTGCTACCCGGTATAAATGCGTACCGGTGAAGTATCCCAGAAAATTATAATAAGTGCATGAATATTCCTAGAATAATATGTAGGACTTTTAAAACAAGTTTCAAGTTAAAATAATGAGAACTGGTGCCAGAACTGATACTAGCTATGGAAAAGCGCCTACCGAAAAGGTACTGCGAAAAATAAAATAAAAATATGAAAAATCTAAGAAAAATGAGTAGGTTTAGAATCCTAAGTCTAGGATTTAAATTCTAAGCGTAGCTATTAGTGCTAATACTGTGTGATTAAACTTAAGTGGGCTATATATAGCCACTTGCACAATAACCTAGGTCAGATTTTGATGTGTCTACGTAGAGGTTTCTGATGCATTTAGCTGCCACCCTCTCCTTCACCCTCCCTTAGCCTTCTTCTCCATAGAAAACCTTCAAGAGATTACATTTGCTCTTGATTTCTTCATAAATGCTTCATATTTGAGTGTGCTTAAGCCTTAAGAGATTGAAAGGTGCTCCATTTCTCAGTGTAGCTTCTAAGTTTGAGAGATTGTGGGGGCTGAGTTGGTGGTTATCTTGGAGGAAGCCACCTACTTGTCTTTGGAGGCTTCGAGGAGCCATTTTGATGGTGAAAGGTTCTAGCTTGTAGTGCATTTCGTATTTGGGAAGTGGCAGTACTTTGGTGCTGTGTTGAGGACCCTTATGGTATTTCATTTTCGTATTTTTGGAGCTTAGAAGTATACAATGATCACCTCTTTGTCTTTTGATGATTTTAAGCTTGTTTAATCGGTTGAAAAGTAAAACTTTGATCATTTGAATAAAGGAATGTGTTTCTGAGTCCTTAAAACAACAAACATCTATTTAAGGAGTTCTTGGACTTCAGATCGAGTTTGGATAAGTGGAGGTCAATTATACCTTTAAAATTCAGTTTTCTGCATTCTGTCGAAGTAGTATTCGAATACTTTTCTGAAAGTATTCGAATACTTTCTGGAAAATGCAGTAATCGAATACTTCGCGAGACAGCAGCGACCTAGTTTAGTAAAATTGCGATATCTCAAGCTACAGAGCTCTAAATTGAATGAGGTTTGGACCTATGTGAAGCTAACACATAGGGCTACAACTCTGTAAATTTTTGTATCCACTAGATAAGTGGATTTCTCTCAATTTATGTTTGAAGTCATGACCCTATTGCTGAAAATTCAGTTTGTTGTAGGAACTTTGCAAAAATCATAACCGGAGTTATACAACTCCGATTGAGACATAAAATATGTCGTTGGAAAGCTTGAGATGTCTCGTTTAACATATTAAAATCTTAGAATACGTGGTAAAGAGTTTCAATTGTAGTTTGAAAAATGGTAAAGAATGTTTGTGATTGGGTGCTTTGGGAGAATCCTGCAGTACGCTAAACGAAAAAGAAAACATGTTCAATTTGACATGAAATGGTATGATATGATTATTGATGATGTATTTTCCATTAAACCAGATTGTGACTTGCTGGATTGTTTGATTTTTGGTGACCACGTGATACTGAGTTGGTATTAGAGGACTTTACTGATACAGGTAAGCTTTCGTGTCCTCGGTTTAGCCATTGTTTGGTTCCACCATATCCCATGGGGGAATGGTTTATATGCATGCTGTGTTTTCAGGCTTTGATGATTGGAATGTTGTTGAAGTGTTAAGTCCAAGGGCCTTATAATATGCATGTGTTGTTCCACTGTGATGGTAAGCTTGAGTATGTAGCATCATACAAGATGGTGAGACTGGGGTGGATGCAAGTAGCGCCTTGCACATTGTGTGGGTAATAGACGTATTCCTGCACTTTCTCTGGCCAGTAGATTATATTGACACACATGACATGGTTATTTGTGCATTACACTGACTTTGGAACACACACACACACATATATATATATATATATATATTGTGTAAACTGTTTTAGATGTCTTATTGAGATTTCTTTTTAGAGATCTCACCCCACGTTTGGGGCACCATTTCTGGTTCAGGTAATGCTGGGGTTGATACCTCGGGCGGCAGGAAGCTGGAGCTAAGTTAGATGATTGCTGTTATTATTATATATTGGGTGCTGATTTGTTATATTTCTGATTATGTTATTATTGTTGAGACTGTTGTTGGGTCTTATTGCCTTATTTGGTGAGCATGGGGATTGTCCATGCCGTATTGATTTGACTATGTCTTGTTTTAGTCTTGAGTTTGTAATAATGTATCAAGATTATGTCCGGACTACGTGTTGTAGTTCCGTGATTTTAGATACTCAGTGTTATTTATATTATGAGGTATTTCAGTTAGTTGTCTCTTGCAATATCATACAGGCGATGTTTTTATGAAAATTATTAAGTTATCAACTTAGCTAAGTATAATGACGTCATAATTGAATGAAAGAAAAAGATATTCCGCATATTAATTAAGCGTGGCTTAAAATGATGACATGTTAACAAACCAGATGCATACGGGGTGTCACATAGTGCGAATTAGAGTCAGATTGAACCATGGCGTTTGGGCTGGTAGGGTAAGTAGAAAGAGTTGCACTCTAAATAATAGCTATAGCTTTTGGCCTAGTGGTAAGTGCTCAATTCAATACTTGGTTGAAACAAGGAGAGGACAACACAATTATATGGTTGGGGGGTTGGGGGGTTAAATAGAGTGCTTTAAAAAATATATTTAAAAATAAGTTCAATATAAATCAATTCAAGCATCTTACAAATACCTTTGGCCTTTGTGACTTTAGTGCACAACTAGATTTGATAACCATGTCAATTAACCTAACAAACTAATTCAACTCCAAAATATATAGTTAGGTGAAAAGGTTCCAATGCCCAAAAAAATTTCAAGATCAGAGTTGACTTGATGCAAAAGCAATGAGTAAAGTAAACCAAGAATTTGTTGTATCAAAGACAACTAAGCACAAATGTAAATGGAGATAAAGGAAGATACATTCACACAACAAATTTATATTGGTTTATAACCCATAAGTGCAATAGTGAGGCTATGTGCACTCCCTAGGCGATGAAGTACTAGATATTTGTTACTATTAATTTCTATCAAAGTGTTTTTACAATCAATCAACTTTCAATTTAAGTCTAGTGATAACCTATCAATTACCCTATATCAAAGGGATTCAACTGAACCCTACACTAGCTCCAAGTCCAAGCAATCACTCTCAAGTCAAGCAAAAAATCAAGGCAAAGTGCGACTCGCACTTTGATCCTACTTTGTGTTTACCCTCACCTAGGGTAGCTGTATGCTCCAAGCCTTGAGATTTCTCAAGCCGAGCTAGCCAAATGTTCAAGATAATCTTCATTCGAGACTATCCAAATATGGTCAATTGATTGATCAATAAACAATACAATGAAATCAAACAGGCAATACAACCTATAATCAAATTGACAACAAAAAGATATAAAGAAAGTAAGCACCTATATGTGCAACACCAATACAACCCTACTCTCTTCAAAAAATACAAGATACACAAATTGATATTGTTCAAAAAATGAAAGAGTATGCAAGGATAATGAAATACTAATAAGTTATTTAATGTCAAACAAGCACTTAAGAAAAATAATAAGTTTTGGTCAAGACAATATTTTCTATGAATATGCAAGAAGGATTTATGACCCAACTTTGCAATGAATGAATAGTCCAAAAATAACAATTCTCATTATTCAATCGTTTAGAGTATTAAAAAAAATTCAAATCTTTAGGCCAACGAGGAAACTCAATATATTTTTATTTTCTAAAAATTGATCAATATTTATATAACAAAAATTAATTAAAAGATGCTTCAAAATCCCACACACACTCTCGATCAATATTATCAAATGATTTTTGAAAGGAATCAAGGATGGGTTCAAGAATTTATTAGAAGAATTCAATCTTTTTAGGAAAAACAAGACGTGAACCTTTGGAATTCAGGAATCCTTGCTTTGAGTTCTACGAAGAACAATGCTAAATGAATGTGTAAAACAAAACAGAAATGGCAGTCTTGTGTGCACTACACAAGGGTTCAACAAAAGTCAGGCCAATAAGATTAACAAGGAAATGTGAAATGAATATAGAGCATCAGAAAGTTGGCCCACAAAATCAATTAAAAATTGCAAGCTGAGCAATTGGTCTTAGTATACAAAATGGACATGAAAATATAGAAGGGGCAACGATCTTTATATTCTGGGATATCCAAGACTCTTCTCTGATCAACATCCTCCTCTCAACAACGCACTTAAAACAACATTTCAAAATATCAGAGTAAAAAAGAGATAAAATAGAAAATCAGAAGAGTGGAGGAATTCCGAAAGTAGTTCTTGAGATACAAAGAGGGAGGCAGAGACTAAAGACAAGGGGTGCGTTATACAAAGAAAGAAAAATACTTAGGTAATAGCCATTTGTCGCCGCCTCTGCCTCTGCTTGAAAATCTAGTATTGATGTAGGGGATCAACCTCTCAATGCACCAGATCATGAGGCAACACCTGATTACAACGCTGTGAGCATCAGTGACACCATCTTGGACACGGCTTCCACCCTGACACTATCTTAGGGACAACAGGCTCCAGGCCAGCAAGCCTTTCTTCCCCCAGTATTGGATGCAAATACTCGCATTGCACAAAATGCTCTCAACATAATTTTACAACCGATGGAAGAGATGGAAAACTGTAATAGTCTCAAAAGATAGGAAGATGCTTGAGGAATGCAAGAGATGGAATAACAGCTGATACAATGGAGAAACCTGGAGCTTGTTGACAGCTAGGTTAGAGGTGAAGAGTACAGAAGAAGAAAACATAATAGAGAAGTTCACCATGTCGAAGATGTTAATAAAGATGCTGAGAATGCGAGAAGGAATGCCAATGGGGTTAACAACCAACTCCGAGTCAGAGGCAATGATGGCCGAGCTATTGGCGATCAAAGCCGAGTTATGAGTGGTTGACGAGATCAAAATGTTGAAAGAGCAAGATATGTAGAGTTGAACTGGGGTGAAGAAAGTACCGTAGGGGACAACATAATAATAGCCCTTTTACACATGAAGTTGTGAATGCGCCATTCCCAGAGGAGTTTAAATCGGCACACTTTCTGAAATATGATAGAAGCCAGGATTCACAGGTCCATATGGACACATTTGATACAGATATATACATAAGGGGAATTGATGAGCCTATCATTTCTCGGATATTTGCTATAACTCTAACAGGAGCAGCGTAGAGATGGTTTCTACTTTGCCAGCAAATTCAATTTGGATATTTTGAGAAGATTGGAGACAATTTTTTGTTGAATTTTCCTACAAGCAAGAAACACTCAAAGTCTGAGTTTGCACTTGAAAAAATTAGACAGTAACTAGGGGAAACGCTCCAAAAGTACTTGGATCGATTCAAGGATGCAACATTGCAGGTTCCAGGATTACAATAAAATGTACATGTGTATTTGATTGTAGCGGCTTGGATGGTGCATCTCATCTTGCAAAGTCAATTTACAAGGATCCAATGAATATATTGGAAGAATTTAGAGCTCGATCAAAGAATATTTTGAGCTGGAATAGATGGGAATAACAAATGATCCAAGTAAGGAGAATATGGGCCAAAGTCCAAGAAGAAAGAGTCTAGTTCAAAGAGAGAAGGAATGGTTGGGAAACAAGAAATAATCTAATTTTTGGTGAAGAAGAAGTATATGAGAAGTATACACCTCCAAGTGTACCTTGGTCCCAAATCTGGAGAGAGGTAGCTATGACCAATATGAAGAAAGTAGAGCGGCCAAGGACATATACAATAAAGCTGGGTTAGATCAGTCCAAGTGGTAGAGGAGATAAAGTGCTAGAAGAAAGTACCTTAGGAAAGTATCAATGTCAGGTTTTATGTGGTATTCTTACTGAATTAGATTATCATACCTGTATCCTTTGTTTATATAGTAAATTGGATTCCGCCTTTGGTAGGTGGTGTGACTTCCAATTGGTTGTTTATGGGTTGCAAGTTCAACTGGTGACTTCCTTGCCTTATCTTATTATGTCAGGCTATCTTTTGTAGAGTGGTAGCAAGCTGGTGCTGTCATTTGTTTATAGGTTCTGTGGCACGGTGGATCCTCACTTGTATATTTCATTGCTTCCTTATCTCTGAAGTTATGTTAACAGGCGGTTCAGGTGCGATGAGACCATCACGCCCTATGATCCTTTATGTGCGATGAGAACATCGCGCATTGTTTTGGGCTTCGTGGGTTTGGGCCTTGATCTTTGGATCTTAACCTTTGATGGGCCTACTATATTTTATTCAGATCAGAGTTTAACCATGGCTAATTTTTCTTTGGGTCATACCTGACTAGTTGTATACCCACGTCATGCGCGACTTGATAGCATGGACAATTGTATACTCCCTTGAAAGAATATTATCCACGTTGAACCATAGCAAATTAACTGTGGTAAATTTAGCTTGCACTATTTGGCAAGTAATGATTTGCCCAATGCGCAGACACACATATATCTCATATGCGACTTGAATATGCACTCCTTCAATGCCCGTTTTACTGTATTATTTTAATAATTTGTTAAGTTTTACATTATTTTGATATATATATATATATATATATTGTTTGAAAAATTACATTAAAATGGTCCAAAAGTCAACTACTCAGCCACTCCAACCATCCAAACATAACTCAAAGAAAAAATCCAAACAAATTGAGAACACAAAGTTTGATTAGTAGCTTAATGCTCTACATCATTAATAAAAAATATTATCATTGTGGAGACAAAAGTTTGCGGAAAATTAAAAAGAAAGGGGCTCGATCAAAGACCAAATAGTTCTGTTATGTAACCAAAGAAAAAGGTATATTGAGTACATTGGTCGTGATACTGTACTGTCGAAACTCTCGTAGTTTTTTTTGTTGGAGAATGAAACTCGTAGTTTTAATCATTAGATACCTCATATTTTTAGCAGTACCTTATTATTATTTTTCAAATTATAAATCTTATACTAATAAATTGTATAGATATTTTGATATATGATTTAATTATTTCATCTTAAAAATAAAATATTAAAAATGAAGCACGTAATTGACTAACTTTCAGTTATATTGGAACAGAAGAATAATAATGACACTTTCCTGAACTTGAATTTGCATGAAGTGTGAGATAGTTAGTAATTAGAGAGAAACCAATCCCAAAGGATTGCCTATCCTATGTCAATACACGATAGGTACCTATTATCAACTATTTAAAAAGGCTCCATATTAGAAAATGGTCCTTTTAACGTGTGATTTACTTTAATTTTTTTTGAAGTACTATAGTATCAATGGTATGTCCGAAATCCTTATTTTGTTCCTCACATCATTTATTGTTTTTCTAATTGACAGCATTTGTTCTTTTGTGAATATCTTGAAATACATCATGTGTCACCATTATGTTGTCCTTTGTGTGTTGAAATTTGGCTCCATTTTGAACTCTATAATTTAATGCAAAGTTTTTGTGGTCATAACGGCGAAAAAATGTTAGCTTTCATTTGGTATGATAAAGATAAAACGTAGCTCTGGCATTCATTTTTATTTCTCCAACCACCTCTAATGATAACTTATTTAGGAATGAGATAGAATCAGATTGATTGGAAATACGCTAGATATTGCTAAATGTTAGGCAAACACAGCTTTAACATAATGCTGTGTACATGAACCGTTTTGTCCAATAACTTGTTTGGGAGTTTTGACAAAGACATGGACTACGTTTAGATATATTTTAAAAATTGAAAACAATACATAAAGCAGTTGACACGCTTCTCCTGGTTAAGTCGTGCTAACCAGTGCCGACATTTTCATATTATTATGTAATTTACTTTTTTGTGAATTTTTTAGATTGTTATTTCTTTTAAAGCTAGATAGATATAATATAGTTATTAATGTAACATTCATCTAACAACTTAAGCTTTAAGATTGAGTTAATTTTTTACAAAATATTAGAGCTTATGTGACAAGTGATCACAAGTTCGATTTTCATCGTCTTCATTCTATTAATAAGTAATTAAATATTATTAAATTTCTTAACATAAATAGACATTATTTGTATATTTTCCACCGGAATGAACTCTTGCGTGAGATATCGTATTAGATATATATATAATATAAAATCATTAATATAGCATTTATTTAATGGGGAAGGTTATAATTTCAACTTATTTTTCTTTACAACCTCTTACAACCAATATCTTAACCGTTGATTTCCGTCAATCAACAGTTAAGATTTTTGCCAACAAGATTTATTAATTAATTATTATTTCACAATAAATCTTAACCGTTGATTGGCGGAAATCAACGATTAAGATATTAATTATAAGAGGTCGTAAAGGAAAATAAGTTATAATTATAACCTCTCCCTTATTTAATAGTTTAAACTTTTGAATTAAATTAATTTTTTCCCAGCGATATTAGATTCACATTCTAGTTTCTTCCTTGGCAAATGATGCTAAATTCTTGAAGGAGTGTCATAACTCAACAAAATATGGTTGGCTTAGCAAAGAAAAAACAATCGAATTGGCATAAGACATGCCATGAGGGAGAAGGGGGTAAAAATGTTTCCGTTCAATTAAAGGTTTATCATCTATCATTTAACAGGAGCACAAAAATTTTCCTACACTCATAATATTTTATGGGGCCCGCAGCAAAAAAAAAAAAAACTCCGACACGTCGAATCTCTGTAATATAACACAATCACTTTTTCTACAACATTAACTCTTATAAAACCCTCAATTAAATTACTATTTTAAAGAGCTTATAATTATTACAATAATTACTGAAGAAAAAATAATTCTACAACTTGCAGAAGGGGAAAAGGATAACCCCACCAGCCAAAAAATGGATTCTCCCACATCTCTTGACCTAACGCATTTAAACTTTCTAGTGTATAAGAATTCATTCTTGTTCTATTTCAAGTCACTGTCATTGAAAGGTAAAAGAGAAAAAGAAGAACAAAATTCCCTAGTAAGGTCAAAATCTTTCTACTTCTGAGTATGCAGTAATGGCTAATGCAATCACAGATCTAACAGTTTAAAATAATCTTGAGATTGCATAATCCAAAAGCAATCAAGAAGTAGTGCATTTTAACCTATGGCACAATCTTGAAGATGAGGGTGACTTTGATTTATGTACTTGTGCCAAAGTGGCTTATACCTGCCTATAGCTAACTTAAGCCATGGCTTCATGTTCCCATTGAAGTGAATAACCGCGGCACTTTCTATGAGGCGGTTATCAATATTTAGGTCGTAACCCAATCCTAAGACATGCCATCTTCTGTCAAGTGGTTCTGTCAAACCATAAAAACTTAGAAGAGCAGGAGGAATTGTACCAAGCTTCCAGAGTGTTCCATCAGCATTCTGCTCTTGCCAATAGTGATATCTTGCAGTCACATTTTCTTTCCTCCATGCAACCAAGTCAAAAATATTCATACCAAATGCCCATCCACATGCTTGTGGATCAAACTTTGAGCTTATTATTGAATTTGAGAAATTGAGATACTTGTAGTAACGATGAAATGCTTCAAGACAAGTTTCAACTGCACCATTCACATTTCCATGCAAATCCAGTGAGAAAAGTGGGGTCAGGTCCTTCTGGACAACAACATCATCGTCAAGGAAAACAACCTTCTCAAGTTGTGGATAAATCTCAGGGACGTAAAACCGGAGATGATTCAGTAAAGAGACGAACTTGGAGTTCCGCATTTTAGGTTCAACATTTATATCTTGATAAGATCCAAAATAGAAGGCTCGTGATTCGGGATTGCGTAGCTGTTTGACAATTGGAGAATAAGATTCATTCAACCAATGAAACTCCTCAATATTCTGCACCTCTATGGTGGCCCCTTTATAGTCATTACTGAAGAACCATGCTTGCATTGCTCCAAAATTAACACTATCAGTGACAATGTGAAAGACCAATTGTTTTGGATGGTCAGCATTGAAGACTGTAGAGTTAACAACTACAGATGTTGCCAGTACATTATCTGAAAAAATGCAGAAATGATATAGATTGTTGTCCATGAGCTGGGGAGAGTTTCTCCTCTCATCTGAGAGTTCTTGCAGGGATCGCGTCTTTATCCAATCAGCCATAAGTTTTACATTTAGGCAATGAAGACTCTTGGGCAGTGCTTCAGCTGATATTTGAGCAAACACAGTGCTTTGAACTGTTGCAGCATTGGCTCGCTCTTCGAGAGCTTGAATATGTGATTTCATTGTCACTATAGTGGTTGCAATGTCATAATGGACATCTTGCGCTTTGAAAATTAGAGAAGATAGACTTTTAATAATTGGCTTGGCTTCCTCAAGGGTGACAGGCTCCCCAGTCATGGCAGCTTTTGAAAGCAAAAGCTGGCAACTTCTAATCTTTGAGCTAAGCTCCCAGGCTAGGTGAAGATTATTGTGCTCTTTGGAAATAACCACATAAGCCTTGGCCAGAACCATTTGCTCTACTAATTGGCGTGAAAAGGATGTTGCACTTAAAATTTCTTCAGTAAAATTCAAACTCTCCTTAGCAAAATGTTCAACTTTTGCATTTCTCTCCTGCAATGATAAGTCACTTTCTTTGTAAGGAAATAGTTTTAATAACAAAATCAATATCTCCTAAAGCGAAACAACAGTCACTCAGTCAGTCGGGCCACAGAAATAGCTGTCACAACAACATATATTCATGAAGAAACTTTCTCAAAAAGCATATATTTTCCTCAATGTAGGGTGACTGAAAAGAAATTAACTAAAGAATTACCATTATAATGAGAACCATGATAAATCGACAAATACAAAAGCTTTATCGTAACAATACAATGTTGAAAGGCAGATTGTCTATGCAACATCATTAGATATCTAGAAGCAGGTCAAATGAACTCAATGAGTAATACATTGATATTGAAATGAAGAATGGCTATAGGAATGAGTAGCAAGCACCTGTTTTGCATAGTAATAAATGATTGAATGACTTCTACCACAATATCTGTTCTACAGTATTTTCCCCTGTTAGAGGCCAAAAATAAATATTAAAACAATTACCCTTCCAAAACCTTTTGATCACCCTTTTCCTTGAAAATTAGTACAACAACAGCCAAGCCTTACCCCACTAGGTGGGGCTGGCTACATGAATCAAAAGATCTCATTGGACTCTCAAAAACCAAAATTTCAACAAATCAATTTAGAGCAAGTTCCTTATTTATAGTTTCTCCTAATGTTTTCTTCGATTCTCCTCTGCCTCTCTTAATTGGACTATTTTTCATTTGATTCACTTTTCTCATGGGAGCTTCTATTCTTCCTCTTCTCACATGACAAAACCACCTTAGTTTAACTACTAGCAATTTTTTCTCTCCTCCATTTCAGTAGGATTTTAAAACACAAATGCTGCAGAGCACCCAAAATTCAAATGGAAATTTGTATTGGAAACTAAAAATGGAGCCAGTCATAAGCCCCCTGTTGGGTATGGCTCATACTTCGCATATTGATGATGACCCTAGTTGTCGGGGTCAACAGAAAGGCAACTGGGGGCCGTAGTTTTCTAATCCTATTTATATTTGCCTTATAAACCGAGTGACTTGTAACGAGTGGCGGTGAGGTGAATATAGCACAGACAAGCTGGACGTAGCCTAAATTGGGTGAATCAGGGTAAATCACTGTGTCTATTCTCTCTCTTTTCTCTTTTTCGTTTTCGATCCCCCCCGCACACACACACACACAAAACTCCAGTGTGATGAAAAGAGTCTTGGAGGGTTCCCTGCCCCAATTAGCTCATCCACCAGAGATAATACTACTATGACCAAACAATGTACAATTACAAAATCATAAACTTAGAATGAAAAATAATCAAGTAATATATCTTCTTTCAGTTTATATTAGTAGCACATCTTATTGCCAAAGTACACGTCAGATATCATTCAAACTGCTGAACTCTTGCCTCAATATCAACCGTGTGCTTATATAACATCATGAACCATGGGAAGATCCATCAATACTCAGGTTAAGCTTGACTTCAGAACAGGAAATAGCAAAGAAAAAAAGATGATTTTTCATATATCAGTCGATCACATCTGATAGTATCAAATTAACTATTTCCACCACAATTGACTCCCAAAAGTTCAGCTATGCAAGTAACTACAAAAAATTGTAACTCACTCTGACATAGACAGAGGATCAGAAATAGAATCAATTCTCCAAGCAATAACGCTGAATTACAGATGACTGAAAGTGAAACAACTATGATATCTAGTTCTTAGTCCAAAAGAAATAAATAAATAAAATCCCAAAAAACAGAAACACTAGGATCTCTAGCATCAAGAGCTAACTAATACCGTTCATGATAACAGGAAGTCAACAATCACAGTCCCAGAAAATTTTTTATTACATATTGAATGAAAGCAATGAGAAAAAGTAGAAGAAAGATGAACAGTTTTCAGTTCCAAAGATACTAAACTTGTGCATGTGAAACAAGAAAGAAAACAAAGTTTTGAGATTCAAGAATACACATGATCCACATTAAAAGCACTCAAAGACGAGCCAATAGTTAGAAGTTAATGGGATTAACACCTATAGGTACGAAACAGAAACGTTCGGATGAATTGATTCAAAACACAATTCACAGAAGTGAGCAAAGATGGAAAAGTTTAGAAAACCATAACAACATCATATCATCATAAGTACATAGCCATAACCACGTTCTAAGCCCAATTGGGCATCGCCAAAATCATTTACTTTATGAAATGAACAAGCATATCCAATGAAAGAAACACGTTAAGAATCAAGCAACACAGGGGACCCTGTTTTGTTATGTTCTTACCAGAAGGGGATCTTGGACCCGATCTTCATGGTGATTGTGTTGCACAATGAACAAAACAAAACCCGCAACAAAGAACGCGCCAAGAAGCAACCAGATCCAATGAGAGAACCTCCGCCGCACCGGGCGCCGAAACTCGGCAGCCCGTCGCCGCATTTTTCACCTTTTCCGTCCACAATTCAGCACCAAATCGAGAAATGATACCAACCCATGATTCGGATTCGATCAAAGAGCCATAAAAGAATGGCCTTTTGGCGCCCTCGTGCAAGAAAACGAATGTTCACTCACTGTACACCCCCAACCTTGTACCCTGTGACATGCACTTGCCTTGGACTGAGGATAGAAGGAGCAAGAATCAGAAACGAGTTGGGTTGTTACTTGTCAAATAAGTGATAGCAAATAGGAAAAAAGCGCAAGTGCAAATGGTGATGATCTATTCTTTGTTTTTAGTGACAGTATAATCAAATAAAGAATATTGAGTCCGACAAATGAAAGTAGCGAAACAGAGAGAGATGATTAAGCAAAGAGGTTTGGTTTCTCCAATGAGAGTGAGAACACAAACAGGATACATACATAAGAGGAGAATTTTGAAACTATGGAAGTTACATCCTAGGTTTGCTTTGTATTCACCGTAGATTGGTAAGGGTTTTATAAGATTTTTTTTTTTTTGGGGGAGTAAGAAATTTTTTATGGTCACCTAGTTAAATGATAGATGAAAAATCAGATGGTTAAAACATAATAAAGAACCAACAAACCATAAACAAAATATAAAAAGCCAAAAAGATAGATGAGGAAGTCTATAAAGGAAGCGCCGGCACATGATCGCATGTGGATATGATGAAAGTGAGTGGTGACACTTTTCGGTTCATTATTTCATTTCCACTCAAATTTCAGGGTAAGTAATTTTGGATCCTTAACAAAGAAAAAATAAGGTTTTTATTTTAGTCTCTTAGAAAAAAAACTTGTAGTTCCTATGAAATTTAGAGTTAACCTATTTTAGACCAGGGAAATTAATATGGATTTTTTTTTGAATTTGTGAGGGATCACGATTTCAATTAAATGGATCCACTCTTTTTAGGGACATCAGGATCATTTTTTTTTTAAGGGACAAAGGTTGGGATCGTATTTTTTATTAGAGTCCCAGAAAAAACTTTACTCTAAGTTTTATTAGTGACAAATGACAATACTCAAATTTGTCCACAGAATTAATACATTCTTTGATTAAAAATTTCTCATATTAAGTGATAATAATATTTTTCCTATACAAATAATAAAACATGTGGGTCTATTATAAAGAAGGGAAAAAAAAAATTAGTGAGACTCACATATTTATTATATGCATAGGAGAATAAATGTTTCTGATATAATTTGAGAATTCTTCAATTGTTTTTTTATTAAAGTGGATAGACCACCAAAAAAAAATGAAATAGGTATATTAAAAAAATATTATTACAAATGGAGAGTCTTGCACATATGGACATATCAAATGTGCAAGAGACCATTTCACATGGTGTCCTCATGAAATAATGTCATTCTAAAATAAATAAAAAAATTTGCGTAAAAGTATGATGACGATATTTGGAAAAACCCGAGGTAGTTTAGTGTGACATGGTTATGATGCGCATAGAACCTGCTTGTGGTGGATCTCTGTATTCGATGATATAGTGGCTTCCCGTTATGGTTAAAACAACGGTTAGGAGTCAATTGCTTTTCGTTGGAAATAATTGGTTCTTTAGGAGCCGTTAGAAGTTAATTGCTTCTATTAGATTGATTTTAGTCAATTTGTGCTTTCACTCCAAATACAGTGGCCGCCTTAAGGGTGTAAGATTTATCAGATGAACTTGCTTTCGAGCATTCTGAGCTCCATCAGCGTATGGAAAAAGGTCAACGACAAGTTCAACAGCAACTAGCCTTGCCATGAATGTTCGCCTTCACAAGCTATCCTTGCAACTAGAGTCTCCATAGTCGCTGGACACAAGGTTGTAGGAGTCACCCAATGTTCATACTAAGTCAACTTATTCATATTATGTGGGTTGAAGGGGTAATCAATTGTAAGGGAGTTAGTCTCTAGGATTCGGTTGTTGTCTTTTCTGAGTCAATTAGTTGGCCTTGTATATAGGGAGATGTCAAATATCTCTGGAACATTCATCTTGGAAGGAAATGATACAATTTGTTTTTTGTCTATCTCTCTCTGTTTTTTCTTGAACCAACTGATTACAGGTCCGTGCACTATATCAACTGATGCTTTCATTCTGATTCCTTCACCATGAGGGTTCAGGATTTAGCGGAGGAATTTTGTACTCACTGCGAAGATGTTAATCAACGATTACTTCGGTTTACTGAGTCCATTGATGCTCGTTTCACTGCCATTAACGATACGTTGAAGGAACTCTTCACGCAACTTTCGAATCAGTCATCCGGGATTCGACAACCAGAAAACCATTCTGACTCGCAACCTCATACCAACTCTGACGATCGTCCTACCATTCTGAAGTACATGAAGATGGAGATTTCAAAATCTGAGGGTCAAGATCCTAATAATTGGATTTTCAAGACTGAATTGTTTTTCCTCGTACAACAGGTTCCAAAACATTTAAAGGTTCAACTTGCGGGTCATCGCATGGAGGGTGCGGCAACGGAGTGGTATCAATGGGTTTTTAACAATAATATTGTTTCTTCATGGGGGAGTTTGTTCTTGTAGTGTGTCAGTATTCACAAATGATCGAAATCATGACCTAGTGGATTCATCCACATTCAAGGCTTTCCAATGACCAACACTTGGTGGTTTCAACACTAAACCAATCAAGGTATATAAACCAACATCAAATTCTCATTAAACAACCAAGATCATCCATACCAAAATCCAACCAAACTTAAAATCAAGTACCTCAAGAATCAATGGTTTAAGTTTAGTTTTCTTACAATAGATATCCTCAAAATCATGCAAGGATCATGTTTCAAGCTTCAAAGCATCCATAAAATTTCATCCTTACTCCATGAACATATGGTTGGCCGATCAAGGAAAAGGGAGAAATCTCTCAATCTAGAGCTTTTCTAGGTAGACTAAGGGTTAGGTTTTCTTACCTAGGTCAAGAGCTTCATATTTTATCAGAGGACTTAGGTGTTTTAGGGAATGGATGATGAAGTGTGAGCTTGGAGCTTGGTTTTCATGGAGTCTCGATTTTGGACTGCTCTTTCCCGAAGAAGAAGATGAGAACATGAGACTTAATGAAGTCTTAAGTCATAAAAGATGATACTTTGACTTTGACCACTTATTAACTCTTGCTATTTGCTAATTGGTCCTCCAATCTTCTAATAATTATAACTTGATTTATCAAAAGATCCAACTCTTAAGAATAGTATTTTGAACCCACCAAATGTCATAAATTTTCATCTTATGCCATTATCTTTTAGTTTAAAGCAACTTTTGCATATTTACAAGTTGGTCCCTAAACTTCCCATAATTACACTTTGGTCCCTACACTTTTCATAATTTCATTTTGGTCCCTAAAAGACTTGAATGACAACAATTGATTTCATTATCACATTTATCTCCTTAAATACTTACATAATTCTCATTTACACACTTGATAATGTGGATTATTATATGATGTCCCACCTTCTGCTGCTGGAGTACATGATATATGGTTCCCAAAAGGGGAGAGAATCACATCTCAACGAACTTAGGGTTTTTGGAGTATTTCTCCACCCCATGAGTTCACTTTCTGCATAAAAGGTTAGTATACACATGGCATGAAATACATCATATATCTAGAGAAAAACATAGCAATAATTAATCTTCTATACCCAATACACTCGAATAACTCCAATGAATTAACTATCAAAGTGAATTTCTGTATGGAACTTTTAAGAGACATATTGTGCACCCAGTACACTCTGATCACTCTGACGAGATATCTCTCAAAGCGAGTATATGTCCATGTTGTGCACCTTATAACACCTCGTAATTTCAAAACACTTAATTATAGTTTAAATAAGGATTAAAATGTAGGATTAGAGAAAATCATGAGTTCTGGGCCAAAATACGTAAAAAGGGTAAAACGGTAAATTGAAAAAACACGTAACCCTAAACAATGAAATATTAGTAGAAGGTCTCAAATGGGAAAACTAACCCTGGAAATGGATTCAAAAAGAAAAATTGAGTGGTTAGGCAAGTTTTTGGAAATATAATGAATAATATTTTTACCGGGTAAAAATATAGCGGTACAGTTGCACCGAAAAAATGTGCCAAGTGAAATGTGAGCTCTAGGTTTGAATATAAGTTTAAAATGGTACATAGGACTAAGATTTATAATTATGGATGAAATTTGATTAAAATTAAGATTTTTGGGGAAACGTGCCCATAGTGCACATAACAGGTTAAAACTGTGATTTCACCGAATAACCGAAAAACTCCTGATTCATCTGCTCAAGGGAAATTAAAGGACTTTAGTTAATGTTAAATTTTGGATTTTATAAGTAGTTTAGGGATTAATTGGAGATTGTTGGTTTAAGTGAGAGATTTGAAATAATTTGAATTGAGCGAGTTAGCGAGTTAGCGAGTAGGACTCACTCACTTAAGTGGACAAAGTAACATGTACACAGTACTATTCACTCATGTTTCTCACCTCTCTCTCATGAACAAGCGGCCTCCCTCCTCCTTGGTGAGAAAATTTTCATCCTTCATTTTCCTAACGAAATCCTCACCAAAACTCAACTTGTATCACATCAAAGATTAAGTAAACCATCATCCAGACCCAACCAAACCATTGGTAGCTCTTGAAACCCCCTAAATTTGGAGAAAAACCCTACCCATTCCATGGATTTTTGGATGAAAAGTGGTGTTCTTGGAGTTGTTTGCTTGAGCTATTACTTGAGTATTGTGTGGAGGAGTCCTAGGCCTTGATCCTTGGTAAGTTTCTCTACCTATTGATGAATATTTTGGTGAATTTAAATTTGAAAACCTAAGCTATGTGTGGTTGGATTGATGTGGTTGAGGACCTTAAATTGAAACTTTTTAATAGATAAATGTGTCTTAGAATGATGTTTTATGATGATTGAGCTCATAAAATTTATTAAGAAAAAATCTTGTAACTTAGGCTATTTTGTGATTGGATAAGCATGACTTTGTGAAAATGGATTGTTGTGTGATTGAGAAATTGAGTTGTGGATCAATTGTAGTAGTTAATTATATGTTGTATGGTGTGTTTGAGGTGTGAGATTGAATTAAAAATCCCTTGGTGTCAATGCATGCACATTTCGGCCATGTGAGGGAAAAGTGAGGGAGGAGGATGCAAACTTAGTATAATTGAGGTTGTGATGGTTTGAACCAAGTTTAAATATAATGCATGTGAATTGGAGGCAAAATCATTCGATATTCCTAGGTGTAGTATTCGCCCATGATAAGGAAATTTAGGAAAAATGATGTTGAGTATTAATTAAATGCAATTGAGAACGTGATTTTGTGTTGAGATAGGCTTAGGAAGCCATGGGATGTTGAAAGAAAATTAACGTGATATCTGTAAAATGGCCTTGAAGGCCGAATTGGGGTTTTGTGGGGAAAAGTGTATTGTTTTGTATTTCAACTTGAATCACAAGTGAATTGATGATCCTATGTGTGATATTGTAGGTTTCTTCCCATGGACGTGATCCTTGAGGATTGAGCTTGGTGGATTGCCTTTGGTCCTTGACCAAAAGGATTTGGGTAAGTAATTATGAAACCTTGCATGAGTGAGTTTATGACCAATTGAGTGGTCTTTGTGGTGCTAACGTATATAGGAATGACCTTTTGTGTAGGCATTTCTGGTTATAGTCAGTTACGAGGTAACTTGCATTTGAAGCTACCTAGTTTGGGGGCTTCAAGAAGATAGTCTCTTGGTACAAGGATTAATCCTCGTGTGTGCTCCATCATGCCCATTGGGGTAGTGGTTGGAAGTTGTATGTTCAATAATGTGGTTATAACATGCTCATGCATGTGTATATATTGGGTACATAGAGTTGTACTGTATCTCTGGCCAGTAGATAGTTGTTGTATGGCGTTGGGGACTTCCATTGAATAGGTCTCCGTAGGGAGTTTCAGTTGGCCTGGGGCCGTGGAGATGTTATCAGTTGAGGAGCACTCTAGGAATGTCTCGGGTGTTATGGATGGGGGTGCCTTGAATGATGTTCTGGGAACACACTCTTGGACGAGAGTCCGTAGACTATATACTGAGGCCAATAGGCCGGATGGTGCGTGATTTTGGCTATGACCATTCCAGTTCCATTGTATGTCTTTCTCTTCTATGTCCCCATCTCTCTAAATCCCTCTATGTTATATCCCTATATCTCTAATTCCCTTACTATATTCCTATGTTGTTATAATTCATTATTGTCTGTTACATCTGAGTGGGCTATTGGGCGGAGTTATCCTCCAGAACCTTTGGATTACTGAGATATATTCGTATATCTCACTTCGGGTTATGGGGCTATGATTCAGGTGGTTGTAGCAGGACTGGAGCATGAGTTCATGGAGCTAGACTATCATTTTTCATTATGGGCCATATTTGGCATAGGCTAGACTTAGTGCATAAACATTATGTTTCATGAGTTGTGTATTTCATGCTTTTGTTGTTCATGTAGTGTTTTTTTGGATAAGTCTTGGGATGATGTTTTTATTGATTATGGAGTATTTCATTGTATTTACATTTGGATAATTGTAATTTAATGCTTTATGGACATTGTGTAAATTGTAAAGTATGTATGTGATGAAAGGGCGATAAGTCTATTTTAGGTGATGATTTATATGTCAATTGTTAAGAATGCATGAAATGGGATTATGTGAATGCAATGGGTTTAAGTTTAATGAAGTTAAGTATAGATTGTAAAGTAACGATAATGATGTAAATTACTATGGGTTGTAAGAGCACCAAGGCATTGTTAGTCTTTCTGTGCCACCCTTGTCAATTAGGTACCATTTGAGGTTTCAAAACACACTTTAGTTAAAGTGGGATATGTTAAATAAACAAAGGAGGTGCTATCAAAATCTACATAAATAAGCAGTTTTTAGGCTAACCTTGGGAGAGCATATCTCCCTCCACAGAGATCCAATAGGGACGTCCCATACATTATTTTGAATATTGAGATGTTCGATATGTTATGTCAAATTTTGTACTATTTGAAGCTGTGTAGAACACTGTAAGTTCGATTGAGTGGAGACTGCCCAAAGAGGCCATGTGCAGGGGGCTGTCGGGTCTGCACTTTCTAGTAATTGTTTCTCCCTCAATTCTTAATTAAATTAGGCTCATAATATATCAAATTAAAGTCACGGAACTACAACACGTAGACTGGACGATATCCATATACACTTTTACATCTCAAGCGTAAGCAAACATGTCTGATAACAATGTGACATGGACAACCCCCATGCTCACCAAATAAAACAACATAACCATCAAGTCTCAAGTACAATAGCCATAAAATGAGAATCAGGCATAATCATGTAAAATAGATAAAATAGTAAGCATGCATCAGTCAACTCAACTCCGGCCTCCTGCCACCAGAGATCTCAACCCCTGAGGTACCTGTACCTGAAAATGTGCCCCAACACAGAATGAGATCTCTAAAAATAAATCTCAGTAAGACAAGGGATCCTCAAGGATCTCTCCACCCCAAACTCACTTACATGTGTAATATAAGTTCCAAAATAGTAACAACATTATAATTTCCAAAATTTGTGCAATGCAGCATATATCCATGTCATGTGTGTAAGCATCCTACTGGCCAAGGAATAAAAGGTAGGGTTTATATACGTCTACAACCTACAGTACAAGCTCCTCGCCTGTACCTCACCCACGGAGTTACCATCTTGTATGTCTCCACAATACATGGGGTGTATGCTGTTTATGTTTTATGCTATCTCTAGGATAATTGAGTTGAGACTGATGTTGGGCATTGTGCCTTATTTGGTGAGCATGGGGATTATCCATGCCACATAGACTTGATTATGTCTTCTTTAAGTCAAAGATGTATTAATGTATCAGGATTTTGATTCAGGCTATGTGTTGTAGTCCTGTGACTTAGATACTCAATTTATATTTCTATATGAGGTGTTTCAGTTAGTTGTCTTCCAATTTACATACAGGCATTTTGTTATGAAATTGATTAAGTAATCAACTTGGCTAAGGTTAATGACGTCATAATTGAATTAAAGAAAAAGTTATTCTGCATTTTAATTAAGCATGGCTTAATACGATAGTATGTTAACAATCCAGGTTAACATGGGCTGTTACAACTTGGCTCACAAAATGGAAGAGACCAGCAATGGAACTGTGCACACACACCTTGACCAGCCACCACTCAAGTAGGAGTCACCAAATACCTAGGGTTTTGAGCCCAAAAGTTGTATTTATAGGCACTTAAGCTTTAAACACACAGTATTAACAATAATAGCTACACTTAGCATTTTAATATCAAACTTTAGATTCTGAACCTACTCATTTTTCTAAGGTTTTACATGTTTTTATTATATTTTTCGCAGCACTTTTCCGGTACGCACTTTTCCATAGCCAGTATCAGTTCTGGCACCAGTTCTCATTATTTTGACTTGAAACTTGTTTTACTAGTCCTATATAGTATTCTAGGAATATTCATGCACTTATTATAATTTTTCGGGATACTTCGTTGCTACGCATTTATACGGGGTAGCAGAACCGGTATCTGCATTTTTCGTCCGAAAAGCGACTTTCAGCATTATTACTCACTCACTATAATTATTTAGAGCCTCATTATAATTATTAGGGTCAATTATGGAATTATTTCCTAATTTCTCATATTTATTAAATTTACTTCCTTAATTAACGGTGCGGGTTCTTACAAACACCCTTTTATTCTGTTTTAAGCCTTGGATAAGCTTCACCACCTTTGTTCTTGAATTTTCTTTGGAAAGAATGAACCTGGATGCATGTTACAAGTGAAACTTGATAACTTAAGGGTGGGTAAGGTGAAACACACTTAAAAGTGCATGATTGAATGTCTGGAAATCTTAAAAATGGAACCTTGGTTGGATATCTTCGCAAAAATGCATAACTACATTCTGTCACGAAATATTCGGATATGATATCCGGATATGGGCTTGGTGATATCCAGATATGATATCCGGATATGGCCCCGACATATATCCGGATATTCTGGGAATTTCGAGACAGTCACTGTTCTATCCACACAGAATGGTATTGTGGGTTTATGGACCTATGATTGGTTTAGTTGAACTTCTGTAATAATTGAACTAAGTCAAAATTACTTAGATTAAGGGCTCATGACTTTCAGAGAAGCCTAATGGCATAAAACTTAAAAGGTAACGTTGTTGTTATGTCATGAATTATTAGATATTGAATATTGATATGATTGTTTGTATAAACAGACTGTGAGGGTGTTGTTTGTGGACCTTGGACTGGGTTGGACTCTTGAGTTGGATAGTTAGCTTGCGAGGTAAGATTTCGTGTCCTCGGTCTTTCCCATTGTTAGTTCCACCATACCCCATGGGGGGATGGTTTATATGCATGATGTGTTTCGTTAAATGATGATTTATTGAAATGCTATTGAGCTATTAAGTGCAAGTGCCTTATGATATGCATGTGATGTTCCACCTAGACGGTAAGCCTGAGTGAGTGGGTACAAGTAGCGTCTTGTACTATTGCAGGTTGTAGACGTATGTAATTCCTGCATGTTCTCTGACTAGTAGGATTTTGATACACATGACATGATTATATGCTGCATTGCACAGATTTTGGAACTTATACTATTTTACTATTTTAGAACTTATATTGCACATGTAAGTAGCTTGGGGTGGAGAGATACTGGAAGACCCCTTGTCTTACTGATATTTCTTTTTAGAGATCTCACCCTACGTTTGAGGCATATTTTCAGGTTCAGGTACCTCGGGGGTTGATACCTCGGGCGAAAGGAGGCCGGAGCTGAGTTTATATGCATGTATATGCTGATATGATTGGATGCTGCTTATGCTTTTAGTTTCATCTTATGGCTTATTGAGCTGAGACTTTGTTGGATTTTGTTGCCTTATTTGGTGAGCATGGGGGTTGTCCATGCCACATTGACTTGACTTTATTTATTTAGACTTGTGTTGTATAAGAAATCAGGATTTGTTCCGGACTACGTGTTGTAGATCTATGACTAGATACACATATATGTTATGAGGTATTTCAGTTAGTTATTTATTGTAATTTACATGCAGGCAATGTTTTGAAAAATATTTAAGTAATCAGCTTGGTTAATAATAATGACGTCATAATTGAAAAGAAAAAGTTAGCTTCCGCATTTTTTTAGCTGCGCTTAATACTGTAATATGATAACAAACCGGGTATACACGAGTGTTACAAAGGTGCTCCAAGCTACTGACTTGGTGGTGCATGAAAATTCCACTCCAATGTATGTTCTTTCTTCACAAAGGTTGGTTCTTTGAATTTACAAGAAGGTATTCATGGCTCACACACGAAGAACATCAAAGTCAGCCCTTCCTCCCCCTAATGCAGAAACTAAAACTCCCAAGACCAAGCCTTTACTTCACAAGACTCAAGTTTTACAAGGTTTAATTATGGTTCAATGGCATAAGAGTGAAGAAGTATGAAGAAAGGTGAGTTTTTGAACAAATTACATGCACAAGACTCAAACTTTCACAAAGGGGGAAGGTGGCAGCCATGGAGGATTAGCCTAGGGATTAGAAACTGACCTAGGGTTTTGTGAGATTTACTATTTATATAAGTGTGTCTACTAATCCACAATATTAGTTCTAATAGCTCCGATAATCTTTTTAATCTCAAATTTCGTATCTGAACCTAGCCATTTTTCTAGAATTTGTCGTATTTTTATTATAATTTTCGCAGCACTTTGCCGGTACGCGTTTTATACGTAGCCGGTATTAGTTCTGACATTAGTTCTCATTATTCTTACTCCAAACTTGATATTCTGGTCCTATCTATTTTTCTAGGAATATTCATGTACTGATTATAATTTTTCGTAATACTTCACCAATACGCATTTATACTGCGAAGTAGAACGGTATCTGCACTTTTCGTCAGAAAAGCGACTTTCAGCGTTATTAAACCCTTGTGATAATTATTTGAATCTTCCTATAATTATTCAAAGTCAATTATGGAATTATTTCTTAAATTCATAATTAAATCATTTAAATTCCTAATTGAGCGGTGTGGATTCTTACACTAATCATTTTAATCTCAAACTTCATATTCTGAACCTAGCCATTTTTCTAGGATTTGTCATATTTTTATTATACTTTTTTGCATCACTTTGTCGGTACGCATTTTACACGTCGTCGCTATTAGTTTTGACATCAATACTCATAATTACCACTGCAAACTTGGTTTACTCAAGTATTTTTCTAGGAATATTCATATACTTATTATAATTTTTTGGGGTACTTCATCGGTACGCATTTATACCGTGAAGCAGAACCGGTATCTGCACTTTTTGTCAGAAAAGCGACTTTCAACATTATTAATCCCTTTTAATAATTATTTAAGTATTCCCATATTTATTCAAAATCAATTATGAAATTATTTTCTATACTCATAATTAAATTATTAAAACTCCTAATTTAACGGTGCAGGTTCTTACATTAATCATGTCTCAAGTCATACAACCATATACTAATAACAGGGCATAATATAATCCAAATATAACACTATAAGCATGCAACATCTCAGCTCAACTCCGGCCTCCTGCCACCAAAGGTCTCAAGCTCAGAGGTACCTGTACCTGAAAAGGTGCCCCACACGTGGTGAGATTTCTAACAAGAAATCTCAGTAAGACAAGGGGTCCTCAAGGACTCTTCCGCCCTAAGCTCACTTACAACTATATACATAAGTTCAAAAACATTAAATACGATGCATGTTCATGTTAGGGCAATATAGCTATGACAATATATCCAAATGCTCAGAAACTCATGTACCACAGTTCATATCTCATGTGATGTATGCAAGTGCGGTTCAACTGGCCATGGAACAAGATAGGATTTACACGCGTCTGCGACCTATCTAAATATAAGGGTCACAACCTTATGCCTTACACACCAGGGTCGCAGCCTGATCGTGCAAGTAATCAACATCACATCCATACATTACATCAACAGGCTTATCCATATATCTTAGGCATATATCAATGCATATGTCATTTTCATAAAGCTTACCATGCATATAAAACACCCTCCCATGGAGGTCGGTGGAACAAGTAACAGACCAATCTGAGGACCAGAAGCTTACCTGTTAAGCTAAACCCTCCCTCACGACTCGGTGTCCAAAGGGTCACAAGTAATAACAATTTCCAGCAAGGTCACAGATCTGTTTTCATAATATTCATACTATCAATAAACATATCATAGCTTTTTCAGATTTAAAAGGAACATTATTTCTTTTTCATTTCGCTTACTGTGGGCTTTTTCGGAATCCACAAGCACTAAACTGTCTTTACCATTTTCAAGACTGCGATTTCATCTCTTTACCAAATATTCTAATATTTTATTATATTAAACCTGACATCTTAATATTTCCAACGATATACTTTATGTCTCAATCGGAGTTGTATAACTCCGGTTATGTTTTTCGCAAAGTGACTGCTGCAAACTAAATTTTCAGCAACCAAGTCGCGACTTCAAACTAACACTACGATCAATCCACTTATTCAATGACTATGAAATCTTTCAGGATCATATCCCTATGTATTAGCTTCAGATAGGTCCGAATCACTCAATTTGGAGCTCTATAGCTAGAGATATCATAATTTTACTAAACTAGGTTGTTGCTATCATATTTGCACTAGGTAATCAATTACCATACGGGGGTAATCGATTCCCGCTCAAAGGTAATCGATTCCCGCTCAAAGGTAATCGATTACCACATGGCCTTGTAGGAAGAAGGTGGCAGCCATGGAATCAACCTTGGGATCAGAAAAACTAACCTAGGTTTGAGTGTAAGTGGCTATTTATATTACTGTCCCCACTAATTCACTGTATTAGTTCTAATAGCTCCGCTAATTATTTTCCTACCAAACTTAATATTCTCAATCTAGCCAATTTTCTAGGAATTATCATATTTTTCTTATAATTTTTCGCAATACTTTACCAGTACGCATTTTATACATAGCCGGTATTAGTTCGAACATCTCCGCTCATTATTATTACTCCAAACTTGATATATTAGACCTAGATATTTTTCTATGAATATTTATGTTTTTATTATAATTTTTCGGGATACTTCGTCGGTACACATTTACACTGTGAAGCGGAACTGGTATCTGCACTTTCTGATCAGAACAACGATTTAAGCGTTAGCAGAACAACGATATTTTTCTAGAATATTTATGTTTTTATTATAATTTTCGGGATACTTCGCCGGTACACATTTACACTGTGAAACAGAACCGGTATCTGCACTTTTCATCAGAACAACGATTTAAGCGTTATCTGTCCTCAATAATTATTCTAACATTTATATATTTACCCAAGCTCAATTATGGAATTGTTTCTTGAATTCATAATTAATTAATTTAAATCCCTAATTTAAAAATGCAGGTTATTACACAAACACTCACGGCTAAAACAAGGAGGAATAAAGTAAATTGATGTGGAATGGAATCATACCATTAATCTAGCATAGTAAATGTAACTTGTTAATTAAGTTAATTCACTTTTGACTTTAACAACTTAAAAAGAATTCTATATTGGTTCTAATTTTTATTTACTTTGACTTATTTTCAACAAATAATCTAATCATATTTAGATTAAACTAAGATCATTTTAAACCAATAAAATTTTCTAAGGAATTTGATTAAACCAATTAAATCAAGTTTAGGCCAAGTTTTGCCTATTTACAAATTGGTCCCTAAACTTTCACATGATAAAACTTTGACCCATAAACTTTTTAAATATTACTATAAGGGTCCTAATTGACTTGCTTGACATGAATTGTATT
>JAVKPL010004098.1:0-21495 GCA_032173675.1 Gastrolobium villosum
ATTCCATGGCACTTAATGAATACTATTAAAAAAATTATTATCATTTTAACTCAAAAATTTAAGCTATTAACGGAAGGAGATCAATAATTTTTATATTTTATATAATATTATGTAACTGAGAAAGAGAGATGAGAAAAGGCAGGAAGGAAGCAAGGGCCAAAGAGTGTGCACCTGAACTACTTGTTCCATCCATGAAAATATCATTCTATTGCAGCTTTCCCTCTTACTCAAATTTGGGCAGTTGAAGATGTATAATATAAGTGGTGTTCTCTGATGCTCAGGAACTTCATCTCCTGCTGGCATGTAAGGACATGAAGGGAGCTGAGGCAAAGATTCCAAGTTCTTGCAATGTGACAAGTTCAAATACACAAGTTTTGAAAGCTCTTTCAGGCTACAAGTCATTGTCACAAAATCGTTTCCCTCCAAATTAAGGTATGTTAAGCAATGTAAAGTTCCAATAGCATCAGGGATTTGTAGCAGATAGCAGAAACTCAGATCAAGCATTGTCAAACAAGAGAAGCAAGGCAAGGAAGGCAACAACCAAGTAGCTGAATCTTTATCTGTTCTAGACTGAGAAGAGTAGAAAGGCAACAAAAGCCTTTCGAAAGTAGAGGATGTTGCCTGCAAGTGGGAGTGCATAGCACGGAAAGGCAACAAAAGCCTTTCAAAAGAAGAGGATGTTGATTGGGAGTTCATGGCCGTTTCACTTATACCAAGCTGCTTCAAATGCTCCTCATGGCTTGGTAGCAGGTTATTAAACATTTTTGAACAGCCAGAGAGATTTAGATATAGGAGAGAGGTGACATCCACTATGTTGTTGGGTATACCTACTAGATTTTTGCAGTTTTTCAAATTCAAGTAAGCAAGCTTTCTTAGAAGACCAACGGATGGATCGATCTGCACAAGTTTTATACATCCTTCAAGAATAAGCTCCTCAAGATTTGGGACCTCTCCAAAATCTGGCATCTTCGTAAGATTTTTGGAGTGGCTAAGGTCCAGACTCATCAAATTGGGCATGTACTGTGAAGACCAACAAGAATATAAAGAATTACTTTATTTCGTTTTCTAATTTATCTTCAAAAATAAAAGGAAAAGAAAATGAGAATTCATTTGCCTGATTTTGTTTGTATTTCTAAAAGCAGAATGAAAAAGAGAATTTATAGTACCTTCTTGCCCTCCCATAGTTTTTTTATGTTGCTTTGCTTCAAGATCAAATGAACAGGCTCTTCAGGTTGAAAACTTGATGGCAAGTACCTGAAGGGATATTCATCCCACTCAACACATCGAAATTTATTGGAAAAACAATTGAGGCTTCCCGAAAATTTCACACCATGGAGTATGAGCAATCTAAGGTGCTTCATTTTTGACAATCCTTCGGCCATCAATTCTTCAGATTCTTCTGTACCGTTCAAAACTATAGCTTCAACCTTGTTTTCCTAAAGAATTGCATAAAAGTGAGTAAAACTTAATTAAATTTAAATATTTATAACTTCTTCAAATATTGAATTATAAAGTTTTATATTTTCAAACAACTACTTTACCATATTCTCCTCCAACATAACCTTGCGAAAATCTTTGTAGAGCCAAAGCCTGCTCCAATTTCTTGGCTCTTTGGGTGAATTTTCTTGAACTATTTTTCTCCCGAGCTCTTGCAACAAATCGTGCATTTTGATATGATAAAATACTGAGTAATGGTAAGAAATAGTTAGCAGAGATTTATCAATGAGAACTTTCATTCCAATTTCTGGATGAAATCCACAACAACGTAGAACTTCCATAACATATCCTGGCTTTTTCCCATTGAAGAAACAAGCAATATCCAAAAATATTTCTTTTTCAATTTGTTGGAGTCCCTCATAACTGATTCGTAGCACATCTAATATATCTCTGTTCGGAATTTCTTTCAATCTTGCCAATGCACTTCTCCACTCAGAGACACGTCGACCAAACAAAAATGAGCCCAATACTTTAATTGCTAGTGGAAGGCCATTAGCATATTCTAATACATCATTTGTCAATGTTTCATAACCTCTCCTTATATCATCACATTTGAAAGCTTTTTTACAAAATAATCGAAGAGCATCATCACGATTCAAGAGTTGAACCTTGTGAACAGCGTGCACGCCGTACTCTCTTAAGATATGTTCATCTCTAGAAATTATAATGATTCCACTCCCCGCACCTAACCATTGAGGATCCACAGCTAATTTCTCTATATGTTCAACTTTATCAACATTATCAATAACTATTAGGGACCTTAAATGACGTAGCCTACTTCGTATTAAATTAGCTTCATTTAAAGGATTGAGTATATGAAGGTTTTCTTCGAGTAGAGTTTGGCTTAGAAGTTGCTTTTGTGCCTCAATTGGACCAGATTTGCTTAAATTATCAATAAAACAGCGAGCATCATAACGAGGAGAGATTCTATGCCACACAATTGAAGCAAGAGTTGACTTTCCTATTCCACCCATACCACAAATTCCTACAACTCGAACATCATCAACCGGCCCCGAAAGTAAAAGTTTTTCTAATTCTTCTGCCGGAGATTGCAACCCAACAATATCTTTTGGAAGACTTGAAGTTTTGTGATTCAATATACTTCCTATGTATTTAACAATTTTTTCAACCTCTGCATTTTGTGGCCTGAAAATTTAAAGAAAATCAAGAACACCATATCAGCACCTAAAATACCAAAACAAAAAGTACATATACATGACACGATTAAGAGTCTTTTTTTTTTTTTTAATTTTCTAAATTAAATACTCTCTTCATATATAAAGCATGTACATTTGGACCGAATTTTGGGTTTCCTCTTCATCAGATTATACAGAGTCTCTCTCAACTCTCGCTTGAAAAGGGAAAGTAAATCCATGAACAACAATCAGTAAGAAACAATCAATATAAGAGTGCCTTAAAGTAAGAACTTACATATATAAAAGCCTAAAATTTACTAAATAAAGTTGTTACACATGCATAAGTCATCAAACTTGGAGAATATTACTTACTTATCTCGTACATCCCAACCAGAGAGATTGGCCACTTGTGTCAGAGCTCCTCTCCATCTTTGCACTTCCTCCATCTTCTCTAAATCTTCTTTGGATCTTTCTTCATGTTCTGCGAAGGCTTTCTCATAAGTACCGCTTTGTTTTCGCACCTCAGATGGATCAACACCGTAGAAAATAGGCAGAACACGTCTTCCTGATACTTGAATGCAATCAAGAATATGTGCAAGTTCTCGCAAGCACCATGTAGAGAAAGCGTAGTTCTTTGAGAAGACTACAATATAAACACGAGAGCCTTCAATTGCTTGCAGGAGCTCAGGTGCTATGGATTCGCCTTTCTTGAGATTTGTGTCATCCCTAAAGGGAAGAATTCCTTTTCTACGGAGAGCAGCAAAAAGAAAATCACTGAAGTTGTTTCGTGTATCCTCACCTCTGAAGCTCACAAACACATCATATTTGCATGTCGTCAGAGATGAAGAAGTGCTTGCTGAGGATGATGAAGCCATTAAATTACAATTGCAAAAGCGGAAGCTAACTTGTTGAGGAAGATTTATAATGTGTACACTATTACTTTCAATCTAACAAGTGTTCCCGGAAATAAAGAGACTATCGTTAGAGAACAAATATAAATCAAGCTTAGGCTGAAGTGTTTTGGGGTTTGGGAGTTAATGAAGACATATTTGAATGCCTATGCTTTCTATGAGGTGAAAGTTATTAGGTTGCGAGTGATAGAAAAGCTTCTTCCTATTTATAAAGATATCATGATTGCCATTGCGGTTTAGGCGTTGCTTCGTGCAGGTTCTCACTGCTGCATCGTAATAAATCAGTTAGAGTTTTCAAACCGCCTACACTTTTTTTTTTTTGATAACAACCTACATTTTATTTTTTCAACACGTCAATCTTGCATACAGCGCATGAAAGCTGGGTTGATCGTCAATCTTGCATACAGCGCATGAAAGCTGGGTTGATATATATATATATATATATATGGAAAAACATTTCTAAGTTGACTGAGATAAGTTTATTTTCGGTCATCCAAAACTACGTCGTATTATTTATTTATTTCATTATTTTAATTGATTCACCTTCAGATGGTTATGATTTCTTTTTTTCTCTCTTCCTTTGGCACAGTTGATTCATCATCGTGTAAGAATAATTTTACACTAGTGTAAGAATAACAAATCTTACATCACATCTTAATCGTTGATTTACGATTTACGAGCATCTAACTGTTAAGCTTTATTAGGTTTCAATCATTAATTAATTTTTTTTTATTCCCAATAAATCTCAACCATTAGATGCACGGAAATCAATGGTTAAGATTTGATGTAAGATTTATTATTCTTGTACCGGTCCTATATATATATATATATATATATATATATATATATATATAGGGAAGAGATCATTTGACTCTAGAGTAAGACTTACAAGTCTTACTCCTCATCCTAGCCGTTGATTTCCGCCCATCCAACGGTTATAGTTTAGGAAGTTATATTAATTAATTAATTATTAATTACACTATAAATGACAACCGTTGATTTCAGTCCATCAACGGCTGAGATGGGGAGTAAGACTTAAAAGTCTTACTCTAGAGTCAAAAGAACCCTCCCATATATATATATATATATATATATATATATATATATATATATATATATATATATATAGGGTTTTATAAGAGTTATGTTTTTAGGAAAAGTGATTGTGTTATGTTATAGAGATTCGTTTTGCGTGCCGGAGTTTTTTTTTTTGCTGCGGGCCCCACAAAATATTGTGTGTGGAGGAAATTTTTTATGGTCATGTAAAATGATAAATGATAAATCCATATATATATATATATATATATATTTGATACATAATTGAGTTGATAACTGAAAATGTATTATGCGTGCGTAAGGGACAAGTTCCCACTTTTTTATAATGTTTGTATGATCACATTTTATTTTTCAATTGCCTTTTTAATATTGAAGAGCAAAAGATGATCCTAACTTGACTTGTGGTTTGGGCGTTTGAGGAAGGAACTAGTAACGATATTATTATTATTATTAATATTATTATTATTATTATTATTATTATTTAATAACTTGAGCAGAAGAGAAGGGGGTAGTTACGAATGTCTTGTAAACATTTTTATTTTTCAATTGCCCTTTTAATATTGAAGAGCAAAAGATGATCCTAACTTGACTTATGATTTGGGCGTTTGAGGTAGGAACTAGTAACGATATTATTATTATTATTTTCGGGGATTGTTCTCATTTAACTTGAGATAAATTCATTTTTTTGCGCTCAGATATGGAGTGGTGAGACTTATTTATACTTTTTCTCTCCTGTCTCCTATATGTGTGAGTGTAGAAAAATGAGTTTATCTTATGTTAAATGAGATAAATAATGTCAAACTCCTTTGGCACTGGTGGTAAGAAGCCTGTGTCCCTTAACCAGAGGTCTCGAGTTCAAGCCCTGTGAATGAATAAAAGGATTTAGTGTTCGATTGGGGATTAGTCCTCGATTATGGCCGAAAAATACCCTTCAGATTATTGGAAAAAAAAATGAGATAAATAATTCCCTATTATTATTATTATTATTATTTAATAACTTGAGCAAAAGAGAAGGGGTAGTTACCAATGTCTTCTAAACATTTTTATTTTCCAATTGCCCTTTTAATATTGAAGAGCAAAAGACGATCTTATAGGTTGGGCGTTTGAGGGAGGAACTAGTAACGATATTATTATTATTGTGGGGAATTAAACTCATTTTCATGTACTTACATATCAAGTGGTGGGACTCATTTATACTTTTTCTCTCCTCTATTCTCTCTCCTCTCTCCTATATGTTTGAGTAGGGTGGCAAATCGTGTTCGTGGGTCGGGTTCGGGTCGACTTGTGTCTGACACGAATACGAATAGATTCAACCCGAACACGACCCGATTAATTATTAGTGTCAAAATTCTCAACCCGAACACGACCCACTTTTTCTGCGGGTTGACACGACACGACCCGAAAAATCTTATAATATAAGTGTGATCCGTTTATTACACGACTCGCCCCAAAAAAGCACCAAATCTGATTGCAATATAACAAAAAAAAAATTCTTCAATAAAAAGAAACCTAGAGTGTATATTTTTTTTTATATCATTCAATAAAATTACCATAGTAACCTTGAAAAAATAAAAAATAAAATTATATTTGCGGGTCAGAGCGGGTTCACGGGTTGACCCGTGATCCGACACGAATATTTTCGTGTTATATTTTTCCAACCCGAACACGACCCATTTATTAAACGGGTTGACCCGAACACGAAAATTTCGTGTCGGGTCCGGGTTGGATTGGCGGGTCGTGTCTTAAATTGCCACCCCTATGTTTGAGTGTAGGAGAATGAGTTTATCTTATGTTAAATGAGATAAATAACTCCCTATTATTTTTATTATTATTTAATGAGTAAAGGATTTCTCAAGTCACTGGACATAAAGTTATCTCCGGTGAGCCCAAAATGACATCATTTTGGGACAGAAATTAAGGTGTTTTTGTAATTCTAATATATTGCAGGGTTATATTAGTCTTTATCATTATAACTTTTTAATCTTATAACCCAAAATGATGTCATTTTGAGCTCACCGGAGATAACTTTATATCCAGTGACTGGAGAAATACTTTTCCCTTATTTAATAACTTGAGCAGAAGAGAAAGGGGTAGTTACCAATGTCTTGTAAACAATTTGCGGTCAAGGATGGATGGAAGTGGATCCTCTCATGTGTTAAGTAACATGACCATGTCATGTGGGACAATTATAACCATACATGAGTGGGTTAATGGTGATAAGGAGGAGAGAGAAAAATTATAAAGATAGGAAGTTACACAATCATCACCGTTGATTTAATTATTAATGGTTAAGATCCTCCTACATGACATGATCATGTTAAATTACACATGAGATGATCCATTTCCAATCACCATTGATTTCCGTCAATCTAACAATTATAATTTATTGGATTTATTAGAAATTAATAATTAATTAATAAATACAACCTAATAATTTCCAATAATTTAAAAGGTTAGATTAATGGAAATCAAAAGTGATTAGGTTGGTTGTAAATGTGATAAATTTTTTTAATGGTAAGTATATCTTTCCCCGAATTTTTAAAATAGCCACATTAAAAAATAAGAACATTTGTTTATAGAAAAAAAAAAAAAAAAAAGAAGAACATGTTGTGCCTTTATGACTGGATGAAACTTTACAAGTGGAGCGGTAAGTTTCGTCACCCATAATCGTATCATATTTTACATCGGTTCAATTTTCATATGTTTTTTTTTTTTTTTGAGAGGTTTAAATATCTTTATTTTTGACTCGATTTGCACTTCGAATTAATCACATAACCGATTAAAGAGTCAAAGATTGTGGGGATGTCGAGGGGGAGCCAACTTGTCTGAAAGAGGTAATTAAGATTGAATTAATTTAAAAAAAAAGTATCATATTTTGCACCCGATTCAGCTTTGACACCACTGATTTATAACGTGTTCAAACCATTGTTTAAAAACTCAGTCGGGTATCAGCTCGGCTAAGGTCAGGGGACACGGATTCAACCGGGGGTCACAAGGTCATTTCGTTGATCCGATTTTATACATTAAAAAAATATAAATATATATCCTATATGAAAAATTCAAAAAATCAAACTACCAATCATCAAAGATTTAAAATACTTTATATAATTCAACCAATTACATCTACAAATCAATATTACACAAACTAATCAAAATATAAAACATACATTCCATTGGAGTTAATGAAGTTATATCATCAAAGTCAGGCCCTTCTTGTCCTTCTTATAGAGTAGCATGTAAAAGGAGATCCCTTACCCAAGAGAGGTAGCGGTGCGACGAATCAACAGTAGGGAGAGAATAACTAGCATGACAGATGAGAGGGAGAGAGAAGACCAAAGAGGATAGGAGGAACCACTATCACGGTGGAGGAGATTATCAGATCAGGGAGACTGGGTCTGGAAGAGAAGAAGAAGAAGAATTCAGATTTCAGATATAGTTCTAGATCTAAGCAACAATGAGATTTTGTTTTTATTTTTGGGTTTTATAATTCTCATTTAACATGAGAATTTGAATTTTTTTACACACCCTTCGATTTTCGTACCAACGTGGGTCCTAAATATAATTTTTTCTAACACGGATCTCACGTGTTTTTTGTCTCTACAACATGAGAATTCATTTTCATGTTAAATGAGAAATATAAAACCCTTTATTTTTACATACAAATGATGTCTTTTAGTGTGTACTTTATTTTTAAAGTAATAACCCCCTCTGAGGGAGGAATAAATCTTTGGTATTACTGCTGTACCAAAGATTCAGTGTATCCCACCAATGATAAAATTACATGTCAGTTAATTTTATCTTATTTCTTTGTCAGATTTTTTTTTTTCTCCTCTAATGTGTACTACTCTCATTGATGAGATACATTAAATCTTGGTACAACAGTAGTACCCAAGATACATTTATTAGTAAGGGAGTGCTCACGGATTCAATTACGGGTTTCGGGATCACAAAAATTATCATACATACAGATCTAACTACTGACCCTAATCTTAAGAAAGTGATCAGCGACCCGACAGGGTCAACTACGGGTGAGGCAAGGTTTTTAAACACCTGTTCAAACTGCACTAAAAAGCATTTTCACTAAAACCAAGAGATTCCTTTTGATTTTTTTATTACTTTTAAAATAACTAAAACAAAAAAAAACGCGTAAACGCATAGATTTTCCATATTAAATAAGTCAAATACATATATTTAACAACAAAAATAGCTAAGTCAAAATACATTTTAATCAACTTATCAAAAAATAACATTTAAAAAAGGTCTTAGTTAAGTTGTAATATTTTTTTTAAAAAAATACCCTACTTATATATTAATAATAATATTAAAAAATAGCTAAGTCAAAATACGACTTACTCAACTTGTTAAAAAATGAATAAAGAAAAAATAGTTGATGATTTGCAGGAATTGAAGTCATTGAGGTTTTCTCTTCTGGAAGCACAACATAGATGGTGGTGCTTGAAGTAGAGCACTTTCTCCATTACCAGTCCTAATAAACGAAAGCCCACTCAAAATTGTAAAACCAACGTTAACTTTGTTTTGAGGAAACTTTTTGGAACCACATGTTAAGATTAAGAGGTAGGATATTACTACTACCCATTTTTTCTACTACCACTCCATTATCACTTGAATCATCGTTGGATTCAAAAGTTATTTTTTTTCTCTCTTTTCTTTCTAATTTTCCTCTAATCCAATGGTTATTAGAGTGGTAGTAGAATGGTAGTAAAAAAAAATAGGTATTAAGAATATCCTACCCTAAGATTAATGCTTTGATCACTGAAAATGTATTATGCGTAACGGACAAGTTCCCACTTTTTTACAATGTTAATATGATAACATTTTATTTTTCAATTGCCCTTTTAATATTGAAGAGCAAAGGATGATCCTAACTTGACTTATGGTTTGGGAGTTTGAGGAAGGAACTAGTAACGATAAATTATTATTATTATTATTATCTAATAACTTGAGCAGAAGAGAAAGGGGTAGATACCAATGTCTTGTAAACATTTTGCGATAAAAGCTGACCAACTTTTTAAGAACTGGATGTGTGTGACATAGTCAAGCTACTCGTCTAATGATTAAATCAGATATATATAAAAGTTTATAATATGAATTAAATTAGCCATAATAAAAAATAGAGTAAATACCATTTTTAGTTCTCAGTAAATTTCACGATATTCACTTTAGTCCCTAACAAGTAAAAAGACTATTTGTGGTCCCTAAGAAATTCAAAATAGACTCATTTAGTTGAAATCGTGGTCTCTCACAAATTCAACAAAGGCCCACATTAGTCTCTCAAAATGACTAAAATGGGTCTATTTTGAATTTTTTAGGGACCACAAATAGCCTTTTTATTTGCTAGGGACTAAAACGGGTATCGTAAAATTTGCTGAGGACCAAATAATGTATATACTCTAAAAAATAAGAACATGTTGTGGCTTTATGACTGGTGATGAAACTTTACAGCCGGAGCGGTAAGGTTGGTCACCCATAATCGTATCGTATTTTACACCAGTTTGATCATCATATGTCACTTTCTGAAGGGTTTAAATATTTTTATCGAACCTTGACCCGCTCTGTACTCCGGATTAGTCACGTAACCTGCTCAAAGAGTCAACAGTTGTGAGAATACTGAGATGAGGAAACTCGTCTGAAAGAGGTAATTAGAGTTGAGTTAATTCCTAAAAAAAGTATCATATTTTGCACCCGATTTAGCTTTGACACCACTAGTTTATAACGAGTTCAACCCATTATTTAAAAACTCAGTCCGGCCATCAACTCGGATCGAGGTCAGGGATCACAGGTTCAACCGGGAGAGGGGGTCACAGGGTGACTTTGTTAACCCGGTTTTATACATTAAAAATATATAAATATATATCCTATATGAAAAATTCAAAAAAATCAAACCACCAATAATCAAATATTCAAAACATACTTAACATAACTCAACCAATTAGATCTACAAAATAATATTACACAAGTTAATCAAAGTATCAAGCTATCAAAGTATAAAACACACATTCCAATGTAGTTAATGAAAAGTTATATCATCAAACTCAAGCCCTCTTTGTTCTTCTCACTCAATTACAACAGCATGTGAAAGGAGATCCCTTACCCAAGAAAGAACAATGGGGGAGAGGCAGCGATGCGATAAATCAACGGTGGGGAGATAAGAACTAGCACGGCGGATGAGAGGGAGAGAGAAGACCGAAGAGGATCGGAGGAACCACCACCATGGCGAAGGAGATTACCAGATCAGAGAGACTGGGTCTGGAAGAGAAGAAGAAGAAGAATTCATATTTCAGATATAGTTCTAGATCTAAGGAACAACGGGTTTTTGTTTCTTTTTCTTTTACACACCAAACGACCATTTTGTTTTGCTTGTAATTTTTTTTATTTTAAAAAGAGAGTAGTAAACCCCTCTGCCCCTGGATTCACGGGTTCAATCGGGGTGAGAGGAGTCAACGTACATGTAAGGTCTAACTGTTAATCCCAAGAGAATGGGTCAATGACCCGACGGGATCGATCCCAAGCGGGATGAGATTTTAAAACACATGCACAAACTGCTAAAACCAAGATATTCCTTTTGATTTTTTATTACTTTTAAAATAAGTAAAACAAAAGAATGCGTAGACGCATAGATTTTCCATATTAAATAAGTCAAATACACTTATTTAACAACAAAAATAGCTAAGTCAAAATACATTTAATCAACTTATTAAAAAATAACATTTAAAAAGGTCTTAGTTAAGCTGTAATAATTTGTTTTTAAAAATACCCTACTTATATATTGATGATAATATTTAAAAATAAGTCACTACTTTTCATCATATCATAAAAAATAGCTAAGTCAAAATACGACTTACTCAACTTGTTAAAAAATGAATAAAGAAAAAATAGTTGATGATTTGCTGGAATTGAAGTCATTTGAGGTTTTCTCCCCTAGAAGCACAACATAGATGGTGGTCCTCGGAGTAGAGGACTTTCTCCATTACCAATCCTAACATAACAAACGAAAGCCCACTAAAAATTGTAAAACCAACCTATGTAGCACCGACATTGACATGGGACACGTGACACGATACGGCACGACACTTCGATACGTTAATTTTAAAAAATGTTAGATTTTGACACGTTAGGACACGTTTTGATATTAAATAATATTTTTAATTTATGTAATTATATTATATTTAATATTCAATAATTTAACAAAAAAGATGAATCTAAACTTATAATATTCATAAATTTTGCAAAGAAACATAAGATATCCCAAATATTTATATTAAATTCAATAAAATAGTAATCGTAATCCAACGAATCTAATGGTTGGAACTAAAAACTCAACGCAACGCAACCTTTAAGTCTTTTTTTGAATTTCTATAATACGTGTTGGAGTGTCGAGAATGTCAAGAAGTGTCAGACATGACACGCGGGATCTTTGGAGTTCGGTGCTTCATAGAAACCAACGTTAACTTTGTTTGAGGAAACTTGTTGGAACCACAGGTTAAGATTAATGCTTTGATCACTGAAATTTGCTGATTCCGAATTTCCAAAAAATAAAATAAAAATTGCTGATTCCGAGTCTTCATTATGCACACCACCGTTGTCAAACAACTTGGTAAAAAGATTGAGTCGATGAACTGTTTATTAATGCAATTACATAATAAACTTTAAGTCATTTTCGTGGGGGGAAAAACATCATTTTCAAGTTTTTGGACAAAAGAATTACCCGGTTAAAGTTGATTGGATAAGTTTTATCAAACTAATGCAGTCAAACATATCACCTATGCTGACGGGACTAGTCTCGTCACTGATACTGACGGGACTCGTGCCACGTCAGCACCACGTAGCCAGTCCAATTACCGTAAAGCTTCGGAAGACCATAACTTGTGACTCGGGTATCCAAATCAGATTTTTTTTTTAATTTTACATAACTTTTCGATATCTACGCAATGACACCTCATTTGATATATTTTATCTCCCACGAACATAGTTTGAATTTATAACAATTGTATCTCAATCACAAGAATGCCATAAGATCTTCAAACTTTGTTTGTGGGAGATAAAATATGTCAAATGATATGTCATTGCGTATATCTCGAAAAATTATGTAAAATAAAAAAAAAATCATCTGATTTGGATACCCGAGTCACAAGTTATGGCCTTCCAAAGCTTTACGATAATTGGACTGCCTACGTGCGCTGACGTGGCACGAGTCCCGTCAGTATTATTGACGGGACTAATACCGTCAGCATTGGTGACATGTTTGACTGCATTATTTTAGAAAAACTTATCCAATCAACTTTAATTGGGTAATTTTTTTGTCCAAAAGCTTTAAAATAATGCTTTAGCCGATTTTCGTGTGTAATTAGAATTAATTTTTTTTTTATTCACATCAGTTACTATACTACATAATCAACTTTTGTATATAGCATAAAAATAGATGTGTTGTACAAGTTAGGCAGAAATTAAGGTTCCTCATTTGTGTAATAGGAAAATTTTGTACCGTTATTTAAGCATAGTGTATTGAGAGGAAATAAAGCGATCTAAAGTGTTGTTTTCTCATGGCTGTTGGCAGTTTAATCACTGAAAAGAAAAATTATCCGATTTCAACCCATATCGTTGTGAGCTATGTAGCACCGATATTGGCACAGGACACGTGACATGATACGACATGACACTCCGACACGTTAATTTTTAAAAATGTTAGATTTCTACACGTTAATTTATGTGGTGTATATTATATTTAATATTCAATAATTTAATAAAAAAATGAATCTAAACTTATAATATTCATAAATTTTGCAAAAAAAAACATAAGATATCCCAAATATTTATATTAAACTCAATAAAATAGTAATTGTAATCCAACGAATCTAATAGTTAGAACTAAAAACTCAACACAATGTAACCTTTAAATCTTTTTTTAAGTTTCTATATTGTGTGTTGGAGTGTCGGGGAGTGTCGGAGTGTCCGAGAGTGTCAGAAAGTGTCGGACACGACACGTCAGGATTTTTGAAGCGTCGGTGCTTCATAGGCTGTGAGCAGGGGAATATTATAATTGTGATGAGCGGAGTTTTTGGAACATTTGTTGACATTAATGGGGAAGAAAGAGGACAAAACATTGCTTTTTGAACTGTTTGAGTGTTTAGGTGAGATATGTTTTTTCAAGGGTAGAGTTTTGATACCTCCCAAAAGCACAAAGCTTTTTTATGCATTTGATTGTTGAATTCTCCATTTTTTGTTGTTAATTTTGTCATTTAGAACTACGTTTGCATTCATGTGTTGGGTTTGCTCTTTAACTAAAACTCAATAGGGCCTAGTGTGTAAGAAGAGCATAAGAAACCTGAAACTCATTCGGCTTAGGTTTGAGATTTTTTGGAATCCATATATATTCTACACTTATAGTCATCAGCCTCTCAAGTCTTTACTTGGCAGTTGCAGAGGTTGAGGTAAGGTCATCTCCCTGAAAGTGAGAGAGCGCCCACACACATCCCATTTCCCCTTGAGACATAGTCGGGAAGATCTGCCCCAGTCTAGCTTTAAGGAGGTTGTTCGTGCTGCGACGTTGAGGTGAGCAGTTTGTGAAGAGGAATCATACAAAAAAAGATTATACATGAGATCTGCGCACCTAGAGGTAATTGTAAACAATGATGATCCATTTGCATCCCAAACCACAATGGTCTAAACGCTTCCGTTGATCCAATAATTCCTATAATTGGTATCAGAGCCGAATTACATTTTTGGATGTGGATCTATTTTTGATTTATAATTTTTCATCTAATTGGTTTTGCTTAGTGAAATATGACACCTAGGGTTCTATATTTGTTATTATAATTGACATGATTATCCTTTATAATTCTTTTTACAAAAATTGATATTTTTATTTGATATTTGACTTTAATCCATGGTAGAGATTTGAATGTATTCTCTTGGGTTATAACAAGGAGTCAAGGAGGCTAATCCCATATGATTAGGTTTCCTCCTTGACTTTATTTCAATTTTTGTATATTATTTCAATGTATTTCAAAAATTGTAATGAAAGAAGATCAAGAAGATACAAAAAGAAGGACATTCGTGGAAAGAGATTTAAATTAAGAAATTAATTTAAATTTCAAGCGCATTATGGGTCCATTAATAAAATGTTCATGTGAAGCCCCGACGGATAAGCATGACCGGATTTTATTTGATTGGACCTTAATAACTTCAAGATTTTAGTAAGATATTGTATGGCCCGTTGTCGGCAATATTTGGATGCTAAAGATAATTTTGAAATTAAATAATGGTTTATTACAATCAGATTTGGAAAAGTTTTTAACCCTCCTGACGAGGCTCTGATAGTGGCACCGAAGGCCCAAATAACAATTTTAGATTTTACAAGTGACTTGCCCGACGTAAGCCTTGTAAAGATAAATTGAAGATTGTTAACAATAACGATGAGTAGTTATTAGAATCTACTTGCGATTAGTTTGTGTATTGCATTATTTGTTTGTAATTTTGTGCCCTGTACGTTTTTTCAGAAAATGACTTCTTTCAATCCTTTAGCCATGATTTTGAGTCAAAAACCTCTAGATGATACAAACTACGAAGAATGGAAAAGGAACCTTGATGTTGTTCTTAAACATGAAAAGCTGAATTTTATCCTTACCGTACCAAAGCCATGGCCACCTATAGAGAGTGCGTATGAGGAAACTAAGATGCATTACTCAGATTGGGAGAGGGCAGATATGGTAATTCGCTGCTATATTATTGTCAGTGTTTCTAAGGATTTTAGTGAGATTAGCACCGAATTAGATAATCATTTGTTGATTATCAAGAGCCTTGATTAATAACAATGTGAAACCAATGCACTCTACATAAAGAATATAAAGGTTCAACGATTTTGATGATAACAAACAAGCATGGAAAGAAAGCTTCAAAGTGCAACCATAAAAAAGAAGTCTAAAGAAGATCAAGACTCAAGCTTCAAGAGAAGACTCTAAGTCCAAGCAATCTCAAAGTAATATATGTTAGGACTTAGGATTATTTGAGAAATTGATTTCTTATGTGAACAAAGCTCAAAGTATTTTTTAAATACATGCATTAAATCATTGTTTAAACGTTTAAATGCTTTCCTAGCATGAAAATCTATTTCGAATGTTTATCAAATGTTGAAAAGTATTTGAAACTGATTTAAATCAAGAGAAAACCAATTTGGGATGAAATCTAACCTTTCAACAGGTTGGTAATTGATTACCCTTCATGGTAATCGATTATCCAAGAAATATAAATCAATTGCCTACTATGCAGAAGACAAAATAAAGGCTATAAAATGGCTAGATTGTGAAAATGAGTGGAAAAACATCCATGGGGGCCCTCTATAAATAGAGATTATTGTTCCATTGAATGAACAACACTTCTTGATCATTATTACTCATTTATATCATATTACTTGCATTATTCTTGTCTTCTTGATCATAAAATCTCTTTGAGCTTTATTCTTGTGAGAGTGTCAACAACCATAGTTCTTCAACTTATATAATTTGTACTTTGAGAGTACTTAGCCATTGTTAAACACCTCCATTTGATTCCTTGAATAATTAGGCGAGTGAACCCTATACACTTGAGAGGTCACAAAATTCCTAAGAAAATTTGGAGTGAAAAATGTAAGGCATCAAGAGCCCGAAGTCTTGAAAAGTTATAGTGGTTTGTCAAGCACCCTCAAGCTTGATAGTTAGTGAAAAAGTTTGATCGAGTGGATTTTTTCTGGACGTAGGTCACAGTGGTGGTGACCGAACCATGATACATCTAGTTTGCAATTTCTCTAACCTTAAACTCCTTACTTTAGCATTGAAATTGCATTTTTAGATTGTGTTTATGTATTTACTTGCTCACTTTATTGATCACACACTTGCTCTCTCACTTAGATTTTTCCTTATTAAATTATTTTATTGAAGAAACACTCTTTAAAATTTCAAAGGAGGCATTTTGTGAAAAGATTTTGTAAAACTCAATTCTCACCCCTCTTGAGTATTGAAGCCACTTGTCCAACAAGTGGTATCAGAGCTTGAACTCTTGTGTAAAGAGCTTAACCGTTTCAAGAGAATGGGTGGCTTCTTTGAACCATGATATGCACTTTGAGGGATCTTCTAGCACTAGACCTTCATTTTTCAATGACGTTGATTATTCCTGTTGGAAGAGTCAGATGAAAATATTTCTACAATCTAATGACTTAAGAGTGTGGAACATAGTTGAAAAAGGGTACACACCACCTACTAAAAAAAATGAGAAGAGTGAAGATGTTCCTAAGAATATAGATGATTACACCGAAGATGAGGTTAAGAAAGGCAATTGGAATGCTAAAGCTCAAAACTTGATTACAAATGCCTTAGGTCGTAATGAGTACTTTCGTGTTTCAAATTGCAAGAATGTTAAGGAAATGTGGGGTATTCTTCAAATAACCCATGAAGGAACTAGTTATGTTAAATTTACAAAATTAAATGCACTCACTAGAGAATTTGAAATGTTTGAGATTCATGAAAATGAAAGTATTCGAAGTATGCAAAAAGGATTCACACACCTTGTTAGTCATTTAAATGCTCTAGATAAATCTTTTACTAACCTTGAGTTAATTGCTAAGGTGATGAGAAGTGTGCACAATAGGGAAAACTTTGAGAGCAGAAGCCGGGCAGATGCAGTGCATAGAACCACAGAAGCTGATGTTTGCTACTTACATGCTGGAGGGCGATGCCCATGAGTGGTGGATGAACACCTCTCATGCTTTTGAGATGCAGGGTCATGTGATGACGTGGCCGTTCTTTGAGGACTGTTTTCTTGGGAGGTATTTTCCTTATGATGCTCAGGAGAGGAAATAGGGAGAGTTTGATAGGTTGGTGTAGGGCTCGATGTCTGTTGATGAGTACCTGGCCAAGTTTAATGAATTGGTGAAGTTTGCTCATTTCCGGGTGGCTATGCCTACTCCGACCTTCTTGGCTGCTAAGTTCCGCAGGGGACTCAAAGAGGAGATTGCTGATCGTATTGCTGGTTCTGCGTCGAGAGACTTTGGGACACTTGTGCAGCAGTGCCGGGATATAGAGGATGTGTGCATTGTGAGTAAGGCCAAGAGGGCCAAGGTTGATGATACCAAGGGAACCGGGGTTTCCAATTCCTGGAGGGACAGAAAGTTTGTTGGCAAAGGAAAAGGGAAACAGTTGGTGGCTAGGCAGGCGCCTGGTCAGTTCAAGAGGACTTCTTCACAGCAAGGGGGTTCAGCTAGGCCTCCTTCCATCCCTAGATGTTTGGGGTGCGGTAAGGAGCTTGCAGGGCGTTGTGCTACTGGTCAGTTGATCTGTTTTCATTGTGGCAAGGAGGGCCACTACTCCCGAGATTGTCCATCGTCGAGGGCGAGAGCTGCGGCAGTTCAGGCAGTTCAGGCAGTTCCACTACAGATGATTCCCCTTCCACCTACAACAGCACCTACTGTGCCACCTACCACTGGGCGAGTCTACACTTTGGATCGTCAGCAGTCGGACCGAGCTCCAAACCTGGTCAAAGGTACAGTTTCAGTTGGAGGTTCTGCTATTGATGTATTGTTTGACTCTGGGGCTACGCATTCATTCATTGCTACCCTGATTGCTGTGGGGCTTGAGTTGCCCATGTCTGTGCTTTCTACACCGTTGCGGGTGACCAATGCCACCGGAGAAAAGTGTGATACTACCATTATGCATCGAGATGTCGTGTTTCAGTGGGATGGCCGTGACTTTTCGGTAGATCTGATTGGGTTGCCGATGGCCAACTTGGAAATTATTCTTGGCATGGATTGGTTGTCCAGAAACTGTGCTTTGATTGACTGTTGTGCTAAGAGAGTGGTGATGTCTCTGTGTGGGTCCACAACCAGTTCCTCGCCGTTCATTTCAGTCCTGCAAGCTAGGAAGGCCTTGAGAGCAGGGGCATTTGGCTATGTCATGTTGGGGGTTTGGTGAGTGGGACACAGGAGGATCTCACTGACATTCCTGTGGTGAGGGATTTCCTTGAGGTGTTTCCCGAGGAGATTCCCGAGTTTCCGCCACAGCGGGAGATAGAGTTCTCCATAGACTTGTTGCCTGGTGTGGGGCCTATTTCATTAGCTCCGTATCAGATGTCGCCACCAGAGTTGGCTGAGCTGAAGAAACATACTGAGGACCTTTCGGGGAAGGGTTTCATTCGGCCGAGTGTGTCTCCATGGGGAGCCCCGGTCATTTTCGTGAAAAAGAAAGATGGGTCTATGCGGTTGTGCACCGACTACAGACAGCTGAACAAGGTGACAATCAAGAACAAGTATCCCTTTCCTCGCATTGATGATTTGTTGGATCAGCTTAAGGGAGCTTGCGTGTATTCGAAGATTGATCTCCGGTCCGGATACCATCAGATTCGGGTGAAGCCGGAGGATGTTCCAATGACCGCGTTTCGTTCGAGATACGGTCACTATGAGTATTTGGTGATTCCGTTTGGACTCACCAATGCACCCGCAGTGTTCATGGAATACATGAACAGGATTTTTCAGCCATACTTAGATCAGTTCGTGATAGTCTTCATCGATGATATTTTGATTTACTCCAGGACAGAGGAGGAGTATGTTGAGCATTTAAGGATTGTGTTGCAAGTGCTGAAGGAGAAAAAGTTGTATGTTAAGCCTTCGAAATGTGAGTTTTGGCTCAAGTCAGTAAAGTTTTTGGGTCATGTGATTTCTACTGAGGGAGTGGCAGTTGATCCGAACAAGATTGAGGCCGTGCTAGAATGGGAGAGGCCCAAGACAGTTACCGAGGTAAGAAGCTTTCTGGGTTTGGCAGGTTATTATAGGAGGTTCATCAAGGGATTCTCCATGCTAGTGTTACCTTTGACTCGCCTTACTCGGAAGGAGACTCCATTCGTGTGGACTCACGAGTGTGAGGAGTGTTTTCAGGAGTTGAAGGAGAGACCGACTACTGCACCTGTGTTGGTCCTTCCGGATCCTGCTGAGGAGATTGAGTTGTATACAGACGCTTCCGGAAAGGGGTTGGGCTGTGTGTTGATGCAGTTGGGCAAGGTTATTGCTTATGCTTCGAGGCAGTTGAAGCCTTATGAAGAGAACTACCCGACTCATGACTTGGAGTTGGCAGCGATTGTGTTTGCTCTCAAGATTTTGAGGCATCATCTCTATGGCATGAAATTCGCTGTGTTCAGTGACCACAAGAGCTTGAAGTATCTGTTTGATCAGAAGGAGCTGAACATGAGACAGAGGAGATGGATGGAGTATTTGAAGGACTACGACTTTGAGTTGAAGTACCATCCTGGCAAGGCCAATGTGGTAGCCGATGCTTTGAGTCAGAAATCGGTGAGTCTATCCAGTTTGACCATGGGTGATTATGACATCATTGAGCTGTTTCGAGATCTGAAGGTGACCTCGTTACTTGGGGGTGCACTTCTGGAAATGGAAACCGTGCAAGTTGAAAATGAACTCTTGGAAAAGATTAAAGAGGCGCAGGTGCAAAGAGAGTGTTTGGACTATGTGAAGAACCAGGATGGTGTGTCCTGGAATGAGGATGGATTACTTATGTTTCAGAAGAGGATTGTGGTTCCTCGAGGTCCTTTGACCGAAGAGGTTATGGCAGAGGCCCATAAGGGCCAGTTTACTATCCACCCTGGTGCTACAAAGATGTATCAGGACTTGAAGATGAATTTCTGGTGGCCTGGTATGAAGAAAGATATAGCGATATATGTGTCCAGATGTTTGATTTGCCAAAAAGTAAAGATAGAACACCAGAAGCCGTCTGGTAAACTTCAACCTCTTGAGATACCGCAGTGGAAGTGGGAGAGTATTTCCATGGATTTCGTGGTGGGATTACCCAAGACTCAGGCTGGTTGTGATTCGATATGGGTCATTGTGGACAGATTGACGAAGTCTGCCCATTTTCTTCCAGTGAAGGTGAGCTTCACTACCGAGCAGTTAGCCAGAATTTATGTCCGCGAGATTGTGAGGCTTCACGGGGTGCCCGAGAGTATCATTAGTGATAGGGATCCGAAGTTTACATCTCGGTTCTGGGAGGCGCTGCAGGAGGCTTTTGGTACACAGTTGAGACTGAGTACAACCTATCACCCTTAGACTGATGGACAGACTGAACGGACCATTCAGACATTGGAGGACATGTTGAGGGCTTGCACGCTAGAGCAGGGTTCAACATGGGATAGTACCTGCCACTGGTGGAATTTTCGTACAACAATAGTTTCCATGCTAGCCTAGGCATGGCACCCTACGAGGCGCTGTATGGTAGGAGGTGTCGGACTCCTACCTGTTGGTCTGAGGTTGGAGATAAAGAGTTATTTGGCTTAGACTTTGTTCAAGATACAACCCAGCAGGTCCAAATGATCAGAGAGAAATTGAAGCAGACGCATAATCGCCAGAAGAGCTACTATGATGTTAAGCATCGTCCACTGGAGTTCAATGAGGGTGAGCACGTGTTTGTGAGACTTTCACCTGTAACGGGTGTTGGACGGGCACTCGGAGTGAGGAAGCCGAGCCCGAGATTCATTGGGCCTTACCAGATTCTTGGTAGGGTAGGACCAGTTGCCTACCGGCTTGCCTTGCCTCCGAACTTGTCTCAGCTTCGGAGATACATTGCAGATCCTTCGCACGTGGTGCAACCGGATGATGTTGAGGTTCGGGAGAACCTAAAGACTCCCGTCGGACTACTCAAGATTCTCGATCGCGGCGAGAAGCGGCTGAGGAGAAAGACCATTCCGATGGTCAAGGTGCAGTGGACTGGACGTACTCCTGAGGAGTGCACTTGGGAGCGTGAGGATGAGCTCCTCCGGCAATATCCCGAGTTTCGAGACAGGTATGTTTCTGATTTTGAGGACAAAATCTTTAAAAAGGTGGGGTGAATGTAAGAACCTGCACTGTT